>WUAW01038515.1:6526-18783 GCA_017165845.1 Thaumetopoea pityocampa | reverse complement strand
AGTTTGTTTGGAAAGGTATAAATCAATAGGATTATTTAAATATCATTTGTAGGAACAATGAGGCTGGCATGATTAATACTAAGCAAAAGCCTCCAAAAAAAAGATTTATAAATTCATATATCGGCTGCTAGTTAGAAATAAATGTACACGTATATCAGCGTTTTTCAAAATTTTACTCCTAAGGTGGTCATTAACTTAGTATTTTAGCCCCAAAAAGGAACATCACAAACAGGTACCTACCACGGTAATTAAAACTAAAGATAAATGAAATTAAAGATGCGAGCGAAGCCGCATGCAACAGCTAGTATGAAATAAAATGAAATGTTTATTTGCAAAGATACAGTGATAATAAAGGTGATATTTTATAAAATGCATCACAAAAATTTTCAGAAAACCTTACCATAAAAACAGATTTTATCAAAGATCTCTTTGATAAAATCTGTTTTTATATAATGATTTCCAATATTAATAATACATACATATATGTTTACACACGTGCACATATACACACATGCGTATACATATACACATATATTTTCTTTTATTATGGAAGTGATACTTAGTACTGACCTGATTCGCTATATAAATAATAACCTGGACGCATTTACACAGCCCAAATTAACTTATCTAGCTCCAAACTAAGATTCCCTGTATCTTGGATACTAGACAATGATATATAAATAAATAAAATAAAAATATTTTATTTCAGACAATAATATCCATAATTTGTTAGTATCAAGAAACAAGAAACTTATAAACTATGTTAGTAATTAAAAATAAAATTGAAATATATATAATCTAATGTACACATTTATCAGGTATAGCATTTCAATTATTTATTTTATGTAGTATATGTTAAGTTTATTTTATGTCTGTTGTACTTTATACCCTCACAAGGACTGCCCGCATCTTTCAAATATCAAAGGTTCACTGGTAGAAAACTCAATTGTGGGTTAAGCTCATCTTTGTACATTTATTTTAATAACCATATTTTTGTGCTTTGTACAATAAAGAATTAATTAATTAATAAACTAAAAATAAAATATATGGTGTACAGGATTTTTTATTGACCCAATCATTACCGACCTTTTCATTTACACCACTGGCTCAAAACTATTGGCTTTAGGTACTTCCCCAGCAATAATTCTTCAATGAGTCTTCTGGTTCGAGATATGACAGACCCGGAAAAGCCATTCATCTTCTATAAAAACTAACCTTTCTCCTGAGCCACAGCATTGCTGTCCATCACAAACTTCTTGATGAGGCCTAAATATTTGTTCCATTCCGGTGATTTTTCATCTTCGATCTGGTTAAAGAGTTTCATTGCTTCCTCATAACCCGCCACTCGGGCTTTCCACAACTTGTGGACACATTTCTCATCTGTGGGTAGTTTCTTGAATTCATTCTCATCTTCCATTGTGTATGGTTAACAAATCTCGTCAAATTTTCAATCCTGTAACTAAAATAAATATGTTAATTTCATAAAAAAATCCGCTCTCCCATTATTTGTACCACACGTCTTCCGATCTGGGGTCGACGTTTTGAATCCGAACCAGCACTAATGGACCACTCAAAAAAAATATTGCGCTAATATTTGCACTCTTCTATAATTCTGGTGGGGCATAAAACAGCTGGTACAAATCCACGTGGACGAAGCCATGGGCAACAGCTAATATGGCTAAATACAAGGGCGTCGCCAGCCAATGGCCGGGGTTGATAAGTTGATATATGCCTCCATATATTATGGGAAAATTATGAATGTTAAATACAGTCAAAAGAACATCAGTGGTGGCGGCGGCGGCATGAGTTTCGACGTGCGAGTCTTGCTTGATCCGTCACTTGCTACATAATTTAAACTTGGGGGGCAACTGGAAATAAGGAAATATCATAAACTTAGTAATAGTTAGCAGTGAAATTAAGAATTTTGCCAGTGAAAGGACAAAAAGTCCTGTGACCAGGTTAATAAATCTGGAACAAAGGATGCGACAATAATACATTTATACATTGTTAATAGTTTTGTCCTATCCATTGGCTCGATATTGACATTTCCATAGACAGTTCAAAAATCATCATTAGTTCATATCATTACAAAAGGATAGTAAACATTGTTGAGTGATCTTTTATGATATTAATACTTATATTTGTGTAAAATTATTTTATCAAAATTTAAAGCCAAATGTAACTAATATATTTATTACTGTTGTACATTAATAATTTTTTGTTGTACATCAATTACAATCTATGATATCTTCTTAAGTATTAATTATTATTCCTCTGAATTATTCATTTAAATCATATAATAATGTATATAAGATTCTCTATGTTCCTTAAGTTGGGATTGACAATTCTACCCTCTCATTTTATCTATGATTATTTATAAACATGCAGTATCCTTAAATTTAAAATATAAGTAAAAGATGTTTTTTACATGTATATAATATATACTTGTAAAGAACATCTCTACATGTATGAATATATGTATACATGTATATAATAAACATATATAAACAAACATACAGACAGATGCAGGGAACAACTTCGTTTTATACAATTTAGAGATTTAATATAGTTTTCTATAATGACTAACATTTTTCAAAAAATATTATATATATATTGACTTTTGTAAAATGATAAGGCATACATAATTATATAAACTGCAAATTTAAAGCTACTTTCTAAATAATTATGAAGCAAGATACTTATTTGGTCACACTGATAAGTTTGGTAACTTATCTACTTTAAATAATTACTTATTTTACTGTAAGAAATAATGTAATAAATAAAACATGTTTTGGGTATATGAAATAAACTTAACAATGTGAGAGTTATTTAGGGGACAAAAAAGTTTGGGGACTTCTGATTTAGAGTAAATTAAGTTTATATGTTTTTGAATACATTTAAAATATGACTGACATAAAACAATAGATTTTTTTTAACTACCCCAAAGAATAAACCGAAGCTATAGCCCTATGACATAATTCTGTCACATTCACAGATCACACTGAGTATTGATCTCTATTGATGTTAAAACCATTTTATAAAATTATATGTAATATATATTTTTTTATGTTTTAAAATGTCATCTCCAGTATATATTCATCCCCACTATAGGGGCATGGACCTCCCCTGATCAAGAGGGGGATTAGGCTGTAGTATATCATACCTGCCTGGTGTGGGTTAATATACTTCACACACACACCTATGTAGGTATCCTCACAAAATTTTAACTCTCCATTATGTATATTGGTGTCTACAATGTAGTCTGTACAGGAATTAGAAATAACTCATTGTTACAGGACTGGGATTATACATATGACTTTACAAACAAAGCCATGCTTGGCACCATAACACCACCAATGTGCTGTAATATATATTTTACATATTCTTAAAAATTACTGTTGTTTTAATTTTAAAAGAAATGGCTGCATATTTTGCTATTTTATTCTTCCTAGAACTGTAATACTGTAATTTAGTCATATTTTAAAATTCATTTTTCATTTCATAAGTCTTAAATAAAAAAATGTATTGAAAAACATGAAATACCTTCTTAACATGTAATATATCATATAGCATGTAATTATAATCAATTATTTTGGATGGATGTAATTATGAATGGTCTCATCATGAATATTGGACTAAGATTAGTCCAGAGGTCATCAATGGTAGTAACACACTACTTGTATATTTTAGAGAATTGATATTTCACTATAGGAAATATGCAGTTTTACTTACAACAACTTTGCAATTTTAACAAATACCTCACAGATAATTTTATAAAATTGGCTCAACCATTGACCTGCAAAGTGCAAAAAAACATCAAATGCACTTTCTGATTTATAATTAATGTGAATTAGACTAAATAATAGCAGGTTCTTATATAAATTTTTATTAACAATCGATAAATAAGGGTACTTAAGTAGGTAAAGGTACTTAAGGTAAGGTAGGTAGGTAAGGGTACTTAGGTAGGTAGTAGGTATTAATACATTAATTTAATTCATATATAGATTCTAGTTAGCCCTGAGTAATAAATGTATAAATATTAGTTTACATTTGACCTTTTTTAATAGTTGCAGTGGTACTGCAAGGTCAAGGGTCAATACTTGTTACTCATACTGCTGTTGAGATTCAGTACTGAAATTATACATCATCTGATCTTAACTAGATAGAAAGTAACTATATTTGGTGAATTTATAAAGCAAGCATTTGATTATTGAGATTTTTAAAACAATTAGTTTATTTGTCTTCTGTTTAAATATAATAACAATGCTTTTGAAATACATAGATAACATTAGTAAAATGTATTTATATTTAACAGTTAAGTTAGATAATTAGTAACTAATGCCATTGATTGTATACCAAATTCCTTAACGCGGAGGCGTGATCTTAAACCAAGTATTGCAAAATGAAAAATATTAACGAAATAGATACAAATAATTCAGTGAATGATGGTGATACCTCTATGACTGCTTTGAAATACGAATTGCTACGTAACGAATTGCAGAACAGAGTTAATTGCGAGCCGGTTCATTTATATCTGTGCCCGTTTTGAGCTGAGATGTGAAACTGGATCACATCTGAGAACGCCCAACAAACGGTCACTTTCTCATTTTACAAACAAATAGAAATAAATGTCACAGAGCTTACCGTTGATTATATTGCTTGCGATGTGTCACTTGATAAAGCTTATTTTTAATACTTGGCAATGAAACCGTTGAAAAGTTACATTATCCAGCAACAACGAATAACTCACACGACAAAAACTGTGCCCTTATTCCTTTTCGTTGTCGTTTTTTTTTTTGATTTTGCGAAATGAAGATGGATGGACGGAAAAATAGTGTTACCAGAACGTAGAAATGAGCACAGATGACAAGTGAACGTAAAAAAACTACCAATCTGTCAACGTTTTTAAAATATCTTCGACACAAATCAAGACTATTACATACTCAATCTAATAAAAATGTAAATAATTTGTGACTGAACATTCATAATAAACATAAAGAGTAAAGTAATATATACTGAAAAATAAACCTATGGAATAAGATGCAGTAAAGAAAATTGCGACATTCGAAATCATGATAAAAAATCTAAGCTATTTAGGAAATGTTTAACGCCTTTTTAAACCTTGAGAAAGCTTATTTATGATAAAGTCCAAAAAAATTAACTGTAATCGACGCTGATGTCGTATGGTGTTAATTGCTGCCTGATGGAGATGGTATAAATTAAGTATACATGAATTGTTTTAACGCCTTAAAAAGTTTTGGAACAAGAATTTGTTGTGTCTCCGTGGCTCCTCAACATTTTTATGGTTAGCTGTTTGTCGAATTTAAATTATATGAAATGTATTAATAGGGATGATTTATATGTCAAACGCTTTTTACACACCGACGACTAAATACTAGTTGCACTGTCGACACTAAAGTTATTTATATTAAAACATGTTATACATAGTAAAAAGAAAAAATAATGAAAATTAGTGACTCTGGCTTTTGGATGTTATTGCGTAATTCGTGGTTTTCGTAACTTTGTTTTATATAATTTAAATTATTGAAATGAAGTATAATGAAATATAAAATGAGTGGACTCTATCAAAATAATATATTTCAAATTATAAAATAATTATTATTATTTATTTTAATTTTGTAGTTTGCTTGTTATTGATATTACTTTTATAAAATGTTATTGAGCTAAAATATGGACACTTGTCTGAAATAAAAATATTAATAGTAAACTAGATATTAATTAAAGTTTAATGTGTATTTTGTCTTAAAAATAGAATTTTTTCAATTTTTAAATACTTTTCATCGTATGCCTGAAGTCCGACAGATTTCCTACTCAATTGTTTTCGTTTCGTTAAAATAAATATTAATTTCTTTGAGTTGAAAATTTTAATATAGTAAGTACGGATAAATTCAAACTTTAGAATATCTGTGGCATAGCAAGTATGTACGTATCAGAGCTTTAGTTCATTAGTTATATATGAACTGGCAGCATTTAGCATACATGCATTTTTTGGTAGAGTTGCCACTCTTTCTCTATTTATAGTAGCTTTGTTGTCATTTTTTAGTAAAGTTGCCACTCTTTCTCACTTTATTTATAGTAGCTTTATTGTCAGTTTACTTGCTCTGTGGTGTGTAGTTACTACCACTGAGCATGTAAAAGGTTACTACAAGCTATATTATTACGTAGCAAGCTTGCTACACATCAGTTATTTGGATGATTCTAGCGAGCGAGACGTTTGTTGCGTCCTTACCGTGACATCTGTGCGTTCGCGGTTTATGTTGTTGACGAAAACCTATTGAATGTTAATTGTTTTGTATATAATGATCGATTATGTGCGTTAAAATGTTTATATTCCTATACAATAATTGAAACGAATGTATAAATAGACTTAAACGGATAAAAACAATTGTGTTGTGTTTGGTTTGACAGGTTTGGATAGAAGAAACACTTCTGTGCATAGTATGTATCTTATTGTGAGTACATTGTTCTGCATTTTATATATAAAATACATCTTATATTTAGACGTCGGTGGAAAAAGTTAAACATAATGATTAAGCTGTCGTACTATATATCGCATTGGCTTTCTTTTTTATTTTGTGTTGATATGTATTTATTCTCTAGTAGGTATTTTGACTCAAAATAGAAGCAATGGGTGAAATTAAAGTTGTATACATACTTTTCGTTTTGATAAGAGGTAACTGCCGTTTTACTAGTTTATCTAATCGCTTATTTAATTTACGAACTTATTGTTTATTAACAACCTATTTATTTAATTACAGTTTGATGGAATAAATAATGATCCTTTTTAAATTATCTAGGCATGTACGTCCGTGTCGATTAACGTGTTCAATATTCATTGTAATTTTCCTACACAAATACTTAAAACGGCAAAAAATAGTATGGGTAATTCTTTACATTATGTCGTCCTGGTTTTATAGTTTTTTTTTGTAAATTTTAAAAGTCCCATTTGGCGGAATTCAACTCTTATGAAAAAAATAAATACTTAAAATTCTTAAAAATCACATCGTAATGGTAGCTGCCATTGCGACTGTGTTTATTGTAGTACTTACGATTTTACTGTAGTGGTGGGTGTAAAAATTATCGTTAAGAACAAAATAACAATAAATGGCCAAAAACAGGTGCGACGACGAGCAAAGCGAGGAGGAGCCTGTTAGGTAGTTATAGAACACGCACGAGCTGAGCGAGCGAAGCGAGCTTGCCGCGGCAGCGGTCGGCGAGTGGCACTAAATAAATAGTAATAAACGAGTGTCGATTGCTCCAAACGGGAGTTTTAGAATTCACCACAGCCGCGGCTCCGTCCTATCGATTAAAATTTATTTCAAGTCATTAAACCGACGGCGTCCTAATGTAAAGATTTACCGTCGACATTTTATACATATCCATTCACACTACGTAATTTACTAAATGCGAAAAGCGTTTGGCTATCTGTTCTACCTTTTTACACCTCAGTCGACAGCTGATCGTTAATTTTGAAATTTGACAGAAAAGGAGTAGATATGAAAGATGGTCGTAGGCCATACATCATAATTGTCACTATCACTAAAGATATCGCTAGCTAAGCTTCAGGCTTTAGCTATTTATTAATATAGAATCTCAAAATTACATCAAATTGTCATTACAAATATGCCTGTTCTATAATTACGAGTATTTTAAAAACACTCGTATAATAAGGGATCATGTTATTTTACATAAGTTGTCAGCTACAGCTAAGGGAAAAATAATAATATCATGGTAATAGTATCACCCCCTCATCAACCCCCAGTCCACACCCGTCCCCACTGTAGGGTCACGGGCGTCACGCAGGCTTAGTGCGGATTGCTAAACTTCACACACCCATTCGAGCGTGCAGGTTTTCTCACGAAGTTTTAGTCCTGCGTTGAGTATATTGGTGTCTACAATGTAGACCATTGATACCCAATGTGGTCTATATCGACTCCCAGGGATCTACGATCACCTTCAAGGGGTCCACGCCAACTGTTAAAAACTTATTTGAAATTAATAAATTTACAAAAATTTCATATTAACTACGCTTTGGGGGTCTTCCCCAAAGTGAAAAATATTACAAGTGGTCAAAACAAAACAGTTGGAAGACCTATGATGTAGACAGTAAATTAATTATAAATAACTCAATGGTACGGGATCGGGATCGAACCCGCGACCTTTCGATAGTAAGGCGTCTATCTATAACCACTACACTACCCATGTACTTTGTTATTTTTTTATGAACATTTGAATAATACCATCCAAATAAAAAAAAACTTTATTCCATAAGTTATATACACATAGTAAGAATAAAGCAATAATTAAAGCAATAAATATTCTGAGAAAGGTGCACTGTTGTCGGTCGGCGGGGTGCCTATTACGCCGGCCGCATTCCCTCGTATATTTACTGCTACACGTTGAACTAAATAGCGGTCGGCGTTCTGAGCGCCTGTTATGCTGACCAGGCGGGCCGCGATCTCTTTGAAAACTTTGTGAGCTGCTCCCCAAGGCCCAAAAGTTTCTACTGCAAACGCCTCAGAAATGTAATTTGTGCTTATTAATGTAATATCCTTAGAACTTCGCGGCTGAATTGGGTACATACATGCGTACGCCAAGCACCTTTGGCAAAAGCGTAATGCCCCTGCCTATAGATGCCTGGGATGCCCACCCGTTCCATTTAGAGCTGAAATTATATCGGTTCTCATATGTATTGTAACTATCTTTTGCCCGTCGCTCCGCCAAAATCAAAATCTCGTTTAACTAAAATTTACCTGCTGGTTTTTGCGTTAAGCCCGAACAAACAAACAAACATCGACGGATGTGGCTTCAGAAGCCCTTAATTAGTCGATCTGAGTAATTTGTTTTTAAATATCTTTGATTTTTGAAAATTTGACATTTAATAATTTTATAATAGTATAGATAGATTGTACAGATCACAAAAATATGGTTATTAAATATAAATGTACAAAGGCGAGCTCAACCCACAATTGAGTTTTCTGCCGGCGAACCTTTGATGTTTGAAAGGTGCGGCAGTCCTTGTATAAAGTAGGGTATAAAATATACCTTTAATATATAAAATATTTAAACCCAAACTAGGATTCACTGTATCTTGGGTACTAGACGACGTTACACTTAAATTCTAATAAATATATAGATAGATTAATACTATGTACAAAAAGGAAGGATGAGGTTTGTACATACATACATACATACAGTCACGCCTCTCCCATTAGGGGAGGCAGAGACCACTCTTTCTGCCTATTAAGATCGTTCAATGTCGATAGTACATTTTTGTACATGTTTCTTCAAATTATGCCTAATGATCCGCAAATTGGCTCTTAGAGATGTTTAACGTGGCTCGATTCGATTATCGATAACTAAATAGTTTGCACGTAGTTTGACTACAATTAGTGTTCGTTATCCACCCTGGTTATTTCCTGGTTATTCGATTTTTTTTTGCTGTGATAGATAATTGAAGTACGCTTGGTGTAAGGTCATTAATGACGATGCTCATTCTGATGGATGTGTCTAGTAAGTGATAGAATAATTATATTAGTGTTATATTTCCACACCTATGTCGAACGGCAGGGAAAATTTCAATCTGAATTTGACTGTAAAATATTTTCATGTTTTTTCAAATGTGTTTTTTTTTTACAATAACAAATAAACATTTATTTGACTTAAACTACTATGTTTACAAATTTGTGAACAATACACATGAGAGACAGTCGTTAGGGCTTATCATAATACCATGGTAATGGACCACAGCGCCGATTTTCAGTCGGGCCCTTAACAACAACGCTTTAAATATTTACAGCTAGAAGACTAGCATTGCAGTGATATGACAATATGCGTTTCGTATGATTGTCCAATTTTATTTATCAACTAGCTATTTGCCCACGGCTCCGCCCGCGTGAATGTCTGTTTTCCGCTATATGAGGAATCCCGATACAATCATAGATTTATATAAAAAGCCTAAGCACCACTTTTACTTGATCTCTCGTACCTTAACGGCGGCTACTAAAAGAGGGATCAAGGTGTATCTTCAATTCTACGGGACCGATTTTGATGAAACATGCCGCATTAATTAAGTCGGAATAGTACCTTTAAGACTGTAACAGTTTATTCAAAATCTACCCGCTGGTTCTTGCGTGAAGCCCGAACAAACCAACAAACAAACAAACATCGACGGATTCGGTTTCAGAAGCCCTTAATTAGTCGATCTGAGTAGTTTGTTTTTAAATATCTTTGATTATTGAAAATTTGACATTTAACCATTTTATAATAGTACAGATAGATAGATATTCAATTAAACAACCAGATGCCACAAGAGAAAACTTTAATGTTTTACATTATTATCAAACAGTGCCGATACATTTAATATTTATATTCTTAACTAGCTTTTGCCCGCGTGGTTGTCGGTTTTCCGCTACATGAGAAATCTCGACACAATCATAAATTTATATAAACAGCTTAAGAACCACTTTTACTTGACCGGCGGCTACTAAAACAGGGATCAAGCTGTAATCTTCTATTCTACTAGATCGATTTTGATGAAACATGCCGTAGTATTTAAGTCGGATTAGTAACTTCAAGACTAACAGTTAAATCAAAATTTACACGCTGGTTTTTGCGTGAAGCCCGAACAAACAAAGGAACAAACATCGACGGATTCTGTTTCAGAAGCCCTGAATTAGTTGATCTGAGTAGTTTGTTTTTAAGTATAATTGATTTTTGAAACACATTTAACAATTTTATAATAGGATTAATAGATATACATTCTAATGCGGCATTGAAACATTAATGAGACAAAAAATGTATTGTTTGTTAAAAACTATGAAATGTTTATAAATCGTCAAACAATTCACCTGGAATTTTAATTATTCGTGTTTATTATTTCTTCTTTAATCTTTAAATTTCTCATTAAAAGTATTTTTTGATACACGTAATAAGTTTCACTAATTAAATAATATTATCGGAAAACAGGCGGTGACGTTATATTTTTATGCTGAATTTATTGGTGGAGCATATCAAAACGCGAAAATTCCGAATTCTTCAGCCGAGTGAGATTGCGCAAGTGGGGCGTGGTGGCTGAGAACTTCGCTCTCATTTAATATGGAATATATTTATAAGTTCTTCGACGTATAATATTAACGGCGACCCCTTTCGGCATTTTGAAACGTAAAACCATTTGGGGAGAGGAATTTGGGCCTCCAGGATGACCGTTCAGATGTCAAAAGTTCAGATATTCTTACTAAATTCGTTTACATTGCTCTGTTGTTATGAATGCGGAAATGTTTTCACCTATGTACAGAGCAACGGATTGATTTAATTTTTTGCTTGGCTGTACTTGAAGGGCTGGATAGTGACATGGGATACTTTTAATCCCTGAAAAAAAAATGGATGCTGTGTCATAGACTAAACGTCAAATATGTATGTCCATGCGGTCGGAGTCGCCGGAACATCAGTTATTTATCTATGTATTATTATGTGTGCTATTAATATTATTATAAAATTGTAAAATGTCAAATTTTGAAAAAGATATTTAAAAACAAACTACTCAAATCGACTAATTCAGGGCTGGAACCAAATTCGTCGATGTTTGTTTATTTGTTTGTTTGTTTGGACTTCACGTAAAACCCAGCGGGTAAATTTTGGTTAAACTGTTACAGTCTTGAAGGACTATTCCGACATAAATACTCGGCATATTTCATCAAAATCGGTCCAGTAGAATTGAAGATACAGCTTGATCCCTGTTTCAGTAGCTGCTGTTAGGTACGAGAGGTCAAGTAAAAGTGGTTGCCGGTCTTTTTATATAAATCAACGATTGTGTCGGGATTTCTTATGTAGCGGAAAAGCGAAAATCAGACGGGCGGAGCCGCGAGCAAAATCTAGTAGAAATATATTGTTATATCCTGGTGTTAAATATACCTTGTACTTCTATTGTGAAACGTACAATCACTCTGTGACCTTGCCCTTCAATGAACTTACTCTTTTTTTTTATAATATTTTAACGGCCCTGGAAACAAGACCTTTAGAGCCAGAACTTAGTCTGTATATTGGTCTTTTTAGCGTTTTTTAGAAGAATGGACGTTAAATTTCCATTCAATAGTGGTAATTCTACTGTAACAGAACTTAATTTAGTGTCTCCCTATCTGTTTGTAATGTCGAACGCTAAAACGAGATAGTTACAATTTTCGTGTTCTAAGTTTTCTTTAGTCACGTCAAAATTAAGAAATTTAGATGCAACGTCG
>WUAW01038514.1:0-14543 GCA_017165845.1 Thaumetopoea pityocampa | reverse complement strand
TATATATATATATATATATATATATATATATATATATATATATATTATTACCTATTTTTTTGTATATTTTATGTCCTCAGACATCTTTATAATATTTGTTGTAAGAACCAGCCTTAATGTCTGAGATCTGAAATATATTTTAAACTGACCTTATTTGTTTTATATAAACCAGTTAGACAATAATGGATATATTGGTAGGCCTCCTCCTCAAATATATTGTAAATTATTACGTTAATGAACTTTCAGTGTGACTCAGTCGTAGAAAGAATCCTGTCCAAACAAAAGTTGATGAAAGGGATCACAATTTGCGATGAGCCGCCACTGTACAGTTTATATTATGTAAGTTTTTTCATTGGTGTGTAATAAAATGTATGCTATCTATCTATTTATAAAAAGAAGTATGTGCTTTAATCTCTGTGCTTGCTATTTTGGAGACTATAATAGAAAATTATAACCAATTTAAAATACGCAGTATAATTTTGCTACCTACCATCCCGGTGGTACACAATTAGATCTCTGCTACCCACAGGATGGAGTAAAACCAAAGGAGTGCGTACGAGAAGAGACGTGCAGGCAGAGGTGCGCGTTTGGCCATCGTGTGAAATCTCCAGCTGACCTGCTAGGCGCCATTCGACCAATGGCTCTTAGGACCCGTCATTTTGTGCCTGTAATTATTGCAGACCCTTCGATACTTATTTCTATTTTTTCCTTGCCTTAATTGTTGCAACTGATGACTTTTTTGTCGAAACAACTCAAAGAGAGCGGAAAGGCATCAAACGTAGCGTCGAATTTGGAAATAATTATACATAAATAGTCCCTTGAGCGGCCGATTAAGACAATTTCCGAGGCAAATTGCCGCAGACGAGCATAATAGCACACGCGCTCTCCTCCGTCATAAATAAATCTGGATTACATTTCAGTACAAGATTAAGATTGATTCGATCCCGATGCTTTCTGCTATTAATACCTGCACGATAATGCCTCGCGTTAAAAACTTTAAATCATTATACGTTTTTGTGAGCGAGTGTAATTTGGGAGATAATTACGATCGACAAATTGCCGACCGTCATTGTGCAGATAACGGGTGGATACTATCGGTCGTTCTTAATTAATGATCGATACATGTGAAATAATTAATTACCGGCGGGGTCCGGATCGGTTTGGAAGGCGCCTCGGGTCTCCATACAAAAAACAATGAGTTGCGGTTTTGGTGCGCCGGCGCCGCTGCCGCTACAGCGACATCCGCCGCTCTGTACGTCTATAATTTGGGAGACCTCGAATTAGTTTTAATCTCGGCGACGAGCGTGACGCTGGCTTAACGTTCTCGAGAAATGTGTCATTAACGTTAATTTGGGAGGTTGTTACGTTTTTTGTGATAATTCCTTGAGGTTAATATAAACAAAAGAGTACCAAAGCTGTCTTGTCTGGGAACAAAAGGATATAAAAGTAAGCACCACGTTTTACGGTCATCGCAAAGTTGCCGATAATTAACGGCCGACGACGAGTCGTAATGTCAGAACAATTAACTCGACAGCATCCATAGGATGGGTTTAGACTGATAGCGGCTGAGCTGCACTACCACTTAAACGAACAATGTTATATTCAATTAAAATAAATTACAGTGACTGTAATTTATTTTAATTGAATATAACATTGTTGGAAATAATATGCCTAAGTAAATTTATGAGAAATTTTGAGAATTTCATAATGAATTTAACTATCATAATCAGTTTTATTTAATTTCGAAGAGGATAACCCCAATTCTTCGGTAGTATAGTGGTCAATATATCCGCCTGTTACGCGGGAGCCCGGAGTTTGATTCCCCACCGGAGGGCCAGGGAAAAGGGCGTGGTTGTATGTATACTATGTATGTATGTAATCACAATCAGCAATTCTAAAAAAATAGAATATTACATGGAACTTGTACTAACATAACATAGTATAATAACATTACTTAGACTATAAAATATAGAGTATATGAGATATTTTATATATACGTTATGTATAATATATATTTCCTACCTCAACCTCTTTCCTTTCTTTCCTTATCGTGGGAACGCAATTAGGAACTTTAACGTTTTAAGCCCTTAAAAAGGCGGCGTCGTGGTTCGCCACCCGACACGTCTCGTTTCCCACGATGGCGAAAAGTGGGCTACTGATAGCGACTTTGCACGTAGCAAGTGGAAAAAAGTGGTCTCTGCCTACCCTAATTCTTCGGTAGTATAGTGATCAGTATACCCGCCTGATACGTGGGAGACCGGGGTTCATTTCCCCGCCGAAGAGCCAGGGAAAAAGGCGTGAGTGTGTGTGTGTATGTATAATATATATTTTATATAATTATATTTAACGTACAAACGGTTTGATGTTAAATATTGCTTCCTAACGTGAATAAAATGAGAAAAATGTTGCCAATCTGTTTACGCAAACGGTTTTAATTTTAAAACCACTGAACATAATGATATCAAATACAAACGGTAATTATTGGCAATGAGATAAAATTAGTTACATTAGTATATGCAGTATTATAGCAAACCGATTCTGTTACATTTCAAGCAAACAGTCTCGATCACAGCCGGTGAACAAAAGTCTAGTGGAATTAATTTTACGCCACAGTTTGTAAAGCGTCATTTTTTAAACGATTAAAGTTTGAGTGTCTGTTGTGTTATGTATTTAATTCGTCCGAAAACGTTTTAACGACAAAATAATCGCCGTCCGCGCTCAGTGGCGCCGCAGCCAAATGAAGTTACGGTGTAGCGTAATGTGATGGCATGGTAATGACAGCTCGAGCCCTGCTCGGGAGGGGAGAGAGGGTCACTTTACGTTCACTGGCAACTGTAAAATTAGCTTACTTTAACTATTATTTAATGTCCTCTCAGTGGGAACCGGGTGAGAGTGACAATTGTGGGACCGACCGTTGTCAGTATCTGAATAGGTAATTATTTAGTAAATTCTCTGGTTGTCACGTTTTAAGATAATGACGGAATCGCTGAAACATAATGACGGTATTTTTAAAGGGTAGTAGAGGTTGAATTGAACAAGCTCTAGGAAATAGACCGCACCAGCACCGCACCTTACTTTAAATCTACTGCCGAATAGCAATTCGATAACATTAGGGGCAGTGACCCTACTTTCTGTGTCAATGAGTCTCGGGTTCAACTCCTAGTTGGGAAAAACTTTGTGTGATGAGCACAAATGTTTCTCTCCGAGTCATGGGCGTATTTATCTATTTATGTATTGTATTTATCTATATAAGTATGCATATCTATATAGATAAATGCAATACATAAATGCAATATACTATGAGGGAATCCAGGAAATCCTAGTTCGGGACTAGATCAATGTGTGTGAGTTGTATTCTCGCTATTACATGGATGAATTACATTACGCCATTACATTACTTAGATGTCAGGAGTAATAATAACACGTCTACATTATAATCAACACACGTGGTAGGTATATCAATGTGTCTCGGTATTCCGTGGTGGCGGCTATTTACTATGGGTGAGTTGGGCCATATATTCATTTACTGCGTTTATGGTATAAATAAAAAAGAAATAAAAAGTAATTACTTCCTGAAATAGTTGCATCTCCAGCCCATATTCGTGTCAAATACAGAACCTCTCCTCATTAGAATGGAGGATTAGACCGTAGACTACTACGTTAATCTGGTGCAGATTGGTAGCCTTCATTCACCCGTGCGTACATGCAGATTTCCTCATGAAGTTTCCCTTCACGGTTGGTACTTTGATACATTGGTGGTCAAGTGGTGCTAAGGTGCATGGCCCGTGATCAAAAAGGTCGCGGGTTCTATCGCGGTCCATTGGGTTATTTACAAACTTATATACAGTCTACATTGTAGACACCGATGTACTTAACGGAGAATAAAAACTTTGTGAAATAGTTTATGTGAAGGTAAATAAACTAAAGCTACGATATTCACTCGATGATAATGTTTACCGCGCTCTAAATAAGGTGTATCGATCTAAACCAATAAATAGTCGAAGTTCTCACGAGTTTCGAGATAACTCAGATTGGAAACTATGGAAACCTCTAACTCGGTATCGCGGTGCGTGTGCGCAATTAAAACGAAACCCACAATCAGCCGCCATGTTTGTACACGGCTGATGTTAATAGCCTTCAGTAATTACATACCAGTATCATGCCAACATCGCTTCTCGGAAGGCTGATCAAATTAATAGAACCTATTTGGGGAGTATGGTGTACCATCGATGCTCTGATGTAATTACCTTCATTAAACTCCGGACAAACTTATACCTGTGCCTACCAATAAAAAAATGAACTTCGACAATAACAGCGCGCGACACCAACCCCGCGTCGGCTCGAGAATTTCATAACGTCACATTTACATTGTATCGTATCCGCGGAGCCGGCGGGCCCCACCTCCCCGTCGTTATATCCGGGGAAAGAATATCCAAATTCAATTACAAAAGGGCTTCTCAGCGAGGTGTGCCGTTGCACCCGCACCTCCTCCGAAAAGGGTGTATAACAACTCAATTCCTCCATGTTATCAAGACGATGGGGTGTGCGGGTAGATGGGGTGGCGCGAAACACAAAAAGAATGCTAATTTAAAATTCTTATTGCTGTGTTTGTATGCGCGCGCGCTTTATGTATCATTCGCGTAACAAAAGGCGGAGGAGAGAGCCAACCGAGCGCGTAATTTCAATCTAATATTCAATTTGAGAAGTATCGCGAGCTTCTCCGCCAACTTTTATTTATTTTTACTCAATTCACAATTGTTTCTTTCGGATTTACAGATCACCGGAACGAGAGTGATACTTTATTGTGAAGTATTTAACGCAGGTATATGACTTGTCAGATTCCATAATCACCGTCAAACACTTGCCCGAAAGATGTGGCCTTGAAGACGCCTTCTACAGATACCTTGAACCGCATATAGTATCAATATTTCAACATTCAAAGAATTCAAAATAAAAGAGAAATAAACGAAGATTATACAAATAAAAATCATTAAATATTTAGATCATCTCACGAGAAATCACAAGTCTATGGAATGTTTGGCTGACTAAAGTTCAGTGGTTAAGCACGCGATCGGCCGCCAACGTACTAGACAGACTTAATGAACATTACCACACAAGCCACTGTTGTACAATGTTCTCGCAACGCAACCGACCGAAATTGTTGGCGAAACATCTCAAAGGCTTCTGTAGCCATTGATAGTGCCACATTACTATCGTATAACTTCGTCCTGTTTAACAGGTATGAACAATTAAAAACGAACAAAAATTTAATTTATTTTTTAAATATTTTATTCAGAGGCTTTTGTTTATAAAAAAATAACCTAGTCAGCGCTGCTTGAGATATAAGTTGTCATATTCTCCACGTTCACGTAGTTCGCAGAACCGATGGACGCTGGGGTCTTAAAGTGTTGGAGTGGAGACCTTCGAACCGGAAAGCGTAATGCGGGTACACCCCCGACTAGGTGGACCGATTACCTGGTGAAAATGCAGGCGGCCCATAGCCGCTCGATGTGGCGATCATTGGAGGAGGTGTCCAGCAGTGGACGTCTGTGGGCTGATATGGTGATGATGATGAATCTCCAAGTTTACCACCCATTTTGAAGATCACATTCCTTGAATCACAGGATAACGCTGCTTTTTATTAATCATCAGGGCTTCGAAAGACACAATATAATTTGGAACGCAGAATCGGAAACTGCATCGAAAAATTATGACGAATAGAGTTCAGACAAGTAGAAAAACCGTTTGAAATCGTGCGAACTTATAATACTGACGACTGACTGGCAGAGTGACAATGGCTCTAGTTTCTGAGCTAATAACTCACGACTCGGGTTCGAATCCCTGTAGAGGCAAATTTTGTGAGATAAGCACAAATGTTTGTATCGAAGAGAATAGAGGAAATCCCAGTTTGGGACTAGATCAGTATGTGACAGTGTCCAGAATATTATTATATTATTATAAATATGCCACGCAGTTGCACAGACTATTTTAGGTTAATATACTGCAGTTGCAAAACATGACTAATTAAATAAAATTAGAAAAGATTTCGAAAATAAATAATTTATTACTAGACACGAAGAGGCAAGTTATTTTGTCGTTTATAAAAAGAAATTTATAGAAATTTAAAAGAAGTTTAAGTGAAGAAAAAACACTTCTACTTGGTTATTACATAGATTTTTATTTATTTTTTATTGAGATCAGTTTTTATTAATAGTATTAATAAAAACTGGTTTTTATTAATAGTATTAATAAAAACTGGTAATGGTTTTATTTTATTAATTTATTTTATTAACGGTTCTATGTTCAAAGTATCATCACTATGCAGACGACTTGCAGATCTATCGACATTATAAAATTAAAGAGTTTCAATTGATAGCATCAGTGATAGTATGCTGAAAGTCAATGAGTGGCCCAAAAGCTTTGATCTGTTAATGAATCCCACAAAACATAAGTTGTTATCATTGTCGGAAGGTACTTTTGCGATCTCTTCGATCGCCAGGTTCTTCCAATGATTGTATTTGATGATATTCCCATACTTTACTTTAAATGTGTTAAAAATCAAAGTGTACTCTTGAATTGTAATTTGTTTTGGTGTGAATATATAATGGAAATGAGCGGGAAGGTGTTCTACTCATTTCAGATCCTGAAATGGCTACAGAGATTCCTTCCCTATCAGATTAAGATAATACTTGCGCAATCTCTTCTGCTTCCTCTTCTAGACTTTGCTGACGTTTGTTTTCTCGACGCTACTGAGGAACTTCTTAATAAACTTGAGCGTTTACAGAATTTATCTATTCGTTTCATTTTTGGTCTCCGAAAGTACGACCATTTGTCGGAGTTTCGAAAATATTTGAATTAAATGCTCATGTTCTGTCTTTTCTTTATCTATTATTCACAATTTGAATTCACCAGCCTATCTCCGAGAACGTTTTGAGCTTGTTATCCTCAGAGAAGAACCATGTCGCACAAGTACTTCTCTTCTTTTGCGTATCTCACACCACAAATCAAGTCGTTACAGAGAGTCTTTCATTGTGCGTGTGTTACTCCTATGGAACTCGCTTTCTCAGTCTATTCGAGATAGCTCTTCTTTGAGTGTTTTCAGGAAAATAATTAAGGAGCGCTTTCTCTCAAAATGATATCTGTATATATGTATTTAGTATGTTGCGGCATTTGTATATATGTATGTATATGTATGTCTCTGTACCTAGTACACTAGATCCTATCTTCCTTTTAATCTCAAATAGTTTTACACTCTAAAGTTTGCTGATAGAAAACTCTATTTTTGAGTTAAGTTCACCTTCGTATGTCTTTATACTTTATTTACAAATGTATATTTACCTGTTTGTGTACAATAAAGGATAAATAAATTAAAAATTAGTTATTTATTATATTTATGTATAGCCATTATTTTGCACCTTTTCATACAAGGAGGGGCAGGGCGGCAGGGTAGGTCTTGTCGAAGTAAACAATAATCGGTCGGGGCGTCAAGGCGACTGAGACAGGAATCGACGTCCTTGTCTATACCTCGATCAAATCAAAAACTTGTTTCAAAAAAGTCAAGTTAGTAGCACCCGTAACTGATGAGTGTACGAAAATATGTATGAACGTGGAATAGGCAAGAGAGATGGGACATGATCGTACTATGTGGCAAACTGTGGTCTCTGCCTACCCTTATAGTTACCGGCGTAAGTATAGGTATGTATTATCTAGAAACTTAAGCATGACCACCAGAAGGCAGCATTTTGTGTTCAGTAACCGGCGGCTACACTATAAAATTCATCTCATTATGATTACTGTTTAGAAGTGAAAAGTTTTCAGAATTTTTCATGCTTCAAGTTTGTTAATAGTATGCACGTAAAACATACACTATCTCATCAGAACAATTTAATGACGCTATTAATGATTGCTCGTCGCATTTTATCTTGACAAAGCGTACTAAATTCGTTTCGATATCTCAATATAACGACCTAAGATAATTGCTTCATTCTCACGACGCGAAGAAAATAAATTTCAGCGATCACAATGGGTGCTTTCCACAGACAATTCGCGTCTAAACGGGGAGGGCGATAGACGCGTAATGCTCGAATCGTGATATATTAGCGAAGGAGAAGGTAATAGTGACCCTTATCGCACCTGGAGAGGATACACCGCTTCATTCTAATCTATACTATTATAAAATTGTTAAATGCCAAATTCTCATAAATCAAAGATATTTAAAAACAAACAACTACTCAGATCGATTAATTAAGGGCTTCTGAAACCAAATCCGTCGATGTTTGTTTGTTTGTTCGGGCTTCACGCAGAAACCAGCGAGTAGATTTTGGTTAAATTATTATAGTCTTAAAGGAACTATTCTGACTTAAATAATGCGGTATGTTTCATCAAAATCGGTCCCGTAGAATTGAAGATACAGCTTGATCCCTGTTTTAGTAGCCGTTGTCAAGGTACGAGTGGTCAAGTAAAAGTGGTTTTATATAAATCTATGATTGTTTCGGGATTTCGCATGTAGCGGAAAACCAACATTCACGTAGGCGGAGCCGCGAGGAAAAACTAGTATTAAAGAAAAAAAATATTATTTGTTGTTTAAAATGGAACTAATGTCAAGGATGACAATAGATTCTTCGATTCAAATTTGTCACGATCATGAATTTGCATGAACCGAAATAGGTAATAGTAAGGTCACAGTTGCTTTAAATACTTTCGGGAAGTCAAGGTAAGTTAACTTGAATTGTTTCGTGGCGAATAAACATTACATTAATTTTAAATTCATTCAATTTCAGCTGTGCCTATCTTTCTGTCTGAGGGTTGAATTATCTGGGATTATTTATATTTAATATTAGCATTTCACTGTAATGGTCTTAATCAGATTACAGCTTCTTTTAATATTATATCTGTCTATGATGGTATGGAAGAGACACTAAGTAATGATACTATATGAATTGTTATTAATTGGAGAAAATGCTAAAACATGATTCATTCCATCTTTGTTTAACAAAAGACATAATAATTTCTATTGTAGTATTTTCTAGTTAATTTCTATTGTAGTATACATTAAAGTATATTGGTATTCTGGTAGAGATTATTCATTTAAATGAATTATTTTCTCAAGTAGATGATATACTTTTATTTTTGGTATCGCCATTTGAATTATTCGGCACAAATCTCGCTCCAAAGTACTCTCACGATTGTATAATACATGATTAGAGATCTGAACAAAGTAGATTTACAATAATAAAAACTAACAACGTGTTATTAAGCAACCCACCTAATAAAATTAAATACGAAAAGTACATATGTACATATTAATACATGGATATAAACAACAAAATGCACTGTGGTAATGATGATCCTGCTAATCCCTGGAAAACAGTTCACGAACTTTCGCATCAAATGCTTCACAAGTGGTGTGTATGTGTGTGTATAAGCAGTGGTAATAAAAATGTAAGATTTGTGTAACCGCATGCGGTCTATCTCGATGAGCTGCCATGTACTGATTCGATTTTCAACAATTCTGTATGATCTCTAGATACGCCCTCACTATGCGAGATTCAGAAAGCATTGTTTTCATGTACGCATAAGTTGTGTTTTAAATGATAACGTTTTTTGTTTATCTAAATTTCCACAAAATGCACATTTTGATACATACTGATGAGTACAAAAAACATAATTTTCAAATTTTAGAGCATCAACTACGATAGACAACAAATACTTCATACGATCTGTCGTATCTACAACAACAAAATCTATCAAACTAGGGGTATGTACAACAACAAAGACGTATGAACACGAATTATGATCCATAAATTATAATGATAAAATGATTATGAATAAGTTAGTGATTAGGTAACGATGGATCTGTCCGTTTATGTCAATAAACTGTCTAATCCATTGTTAAAAATAAACATATTTTTAATCCGTATCTACTCTCAAGAACAAATTAAAAGTAAGTAGTGTAAGTGACTGTAGAACAAATTCATTAACTTAATTAAGTAGTAGTAGGTAAAACATAACTTAAAATTATAGTCTTATACCGTATCATATGATTTAAATCAATCAATATTTTGTCTACATATGTAAATCAGGTTGGCAGTAGCTAAATATAGCCAAGACTTTTTCTTTGAAAATGTATGTGTATTTGAAAAAAATGGTGAGAAGGTATTTTCACAATGTGATATAAATATTCTACATCTTGAATTTGATCGCTAAACCTTTATTCCTCGTGCATATTCGTATGCGCGTAGTATCTGAAGTTACTCAGTTTAATAAAGGTTTTTAATAGAAGTATTGGTAGTTAAGTTATTTGCTCAGAAGTTTCTAGATGCAGAACATATGTTTTATTTAATCACGCCAAAGTAGTTAAAACTTCTGACATGCGCACATAAGTACACATCAGGCACCCACATTTTTCAAAAACACTTGACTTCAGACATATGGTGGATGCACGCGAGCTGGGAAAGCTTTTAACTAATAATTATAATTATCAGTCTCAGAAAGATTCACAGATATACCTAGACCGCATGCACAGAGCATCATAATGAACGGCCTTTTTATAACAAATTAAGATAAAAATATTTTTTTATAAATAAAATAGAAAAAAACATTGTGGTTGGTTCATGGTATTTGAAAAAAATGATTTCAATCTAAATAGGTACTATAAAATATCTAAGTTAATATCTAAGTCCTAGCTAAGTTAATAATGTGTATAAAGGAATAACTGGCCTTTTTCTATCAGATTAGTAGGATTAAAATTTTATACATATAATACATTAGAGCACCACTATAAAAATAATTATATTGATTTAACTTTTACGAATAGACTTAACGCTCACCCGCGACTGTCTCAGTGGTCGTCAATTCATGGCTTGCCCTATGTAGGACTTCAGTTTACTCTATAGCATAATAAGCAAGCTAATCTGAGTCCGAAGTTCATTTAAAGACTTCCAAATCGGCCATAGCAACTGGTGTCCAGGCGGGAGGTTTTCAGAGTGTGGTACAAAACGAGAAGGAAGGGAGACTCTCTCGCGCCAAAGGTCACATCTCGCCTGGGACGGCTCGATTGTTAACGGATCGACACACCTCACAAAGCTTCTGCAACCCTTTAGACGTGGACAAAAATAGTTAAAGGGTGGGAGTCCTACCCACGCTTTTCGTTCTGTGGGCGGCATTCGAGAACCGTTCTGTCCTACAACGTAATATGACTAAATTATAAATAAAATAACCGGGAGACACGCTCAGGAATGGCAAATATGAACTGCTTTAAAATCTTATGATAGGGTAAATTTCGGGGAAAAAATAGATTCGGAGAAAAGACGTCATGTCTCCGAAAGATCCGAGAATAGACCGGAATCAAGTCTGTAGAAATGAAATTTAGAAGTAATTTAGAATCACAGATAGTAAGTTAAAATTATTTTTTATTTTTATTTTTGCTTAAAGGCTGTACTAGAAAAATAAAGAAATAAATAAAATAAGAAAAATAGTCGGAGCGTGATCTTCCTAATTTAAGCATCTCTTTGACTACACCGTGAGAGTTGTAGCGAACTATGTGAACATTAAATTAATAACAATTACAGAATTACATATTTTAACTATTGTAATGATATACAAAGATGATTGTGGGTCTTGCTCAATTACCCAGTATATAATAATGAAAGTATCGTAGTACTAGTCGGCCATCGTAGCACCGCTAAGTATGATTTTTAACATGTGTTAGTGTGTGCAGAAAGCGTACGCAGGCGTTTCCTGATAACTTGCCTGACGACGCTTCTATGCGCCGACGCAAATACCGTAACGCCTTATTCCGAGTTGTTTTATAAATAAAAATGTTACCGCTAACAAATTACTTTTTGTATTAAAAGAATCTTCCTTTGAGACAAATTACCTGTGTTCGACGATTGAATAGAAATTTGCAACTTTTTCAAACTACCCACATTATATTTTTTAACGTCCAATAAATTTTGATTGTTAGTTACCAAGACAAGTGGCAATGTCGCCGGCGCTACTAACAAACACAAACTGTGTGATGAGTACGAACGTTTGAGTAATAGATGTTTGCCTGTAAGTATTTACTAGACAATTGTGTACCGATAGACAATTGTAGACAACTGTATATCCGTTGTTTAGTACCACTCCGATGCAGGGAAAATACAGGGGAAAAATACAGGGAAAATACAGGGAATAAAATACAGGGAATCTTAGTTCAACGCTAGATTAATAAACGCTATATTAATGTGTGTGAACGTGTCTAAAATACACTATTATACGTTTAAAGGTGTGCACATGTCCTTTTTAAAGTTCAATTACCAGTCAAGCTGCGTTATACACTAAATTTTGAAATAGTTTATTTGAAACGTTTTACTAAAAATTAATATTTAACGAGAGTTATCTATATTTGGTAACTTATAACGAATGCTTTTAAATCATTAATCCACCGATCCCGTAAGTCAGCGAGGGAAGACAATAAATTAACAAAAAAAAAAACAGAAAAAAAAACAGTATCAAGATAAACCCGACATTGTCGCATGATAAATGACCAGATTTGGAAACCGAGTCTTTGCTTCCAGAGCACCTTATAACCAGCGCCGAGCTCCGTTTATAATTATAATTAATATTCTCACAGTATTAGATTGGTCGACAGTAAAAAAAAAAACAAGATTCGACGCGAGAATTAATAACAAACAAATGGGCTACCTGCAGTGTTTTTTGTGATCCCCCACAGGTAAGGCCGTGATGATGAAAGAAGCTCGTATGTGTCTGTCTTAAATTTTTAAACAATATTGTTCAATTTTGACACGGTTGCACCTTTTTATTGCGATCTTCAGAACTCCATTCATAGGAAGTGGCGTTACGGTAAACATAGGGGAAAAAAATTATACTCAGCGAATTCCGCTACTGGCCGACAGATGGCGACGTACTCGTGTGAATTACCTGCGAAAAAGAAAGCTTTTATAGATTTACGTAGTAATAAAAAAGTACACGTAACAGTTAAATACAACACTCGACAACTCTACTGGGCAGGTTTCATATTTCTTTACTGTCGTGGTTGATTAAAAAAAGAGAGAGAAAAAAAAACAAACACCAAAGCTACATTTGAAACAAGAAACCGACGAACCAAAATCATGTACAAAAGAGAGGTGAACTCTGATACGATAATGACAAAACAGAAATATGATTTCGATTAAACTGCGCGACGGAGTCGGCCCGAATGGAGCCTTTTGTTGGTGCGAAAAGGAGAGAAAACTAGTTATTAATAATAAAATATTTTATTTGTATAGTAGGGAAAACACCCCCGCTGCGGGTTGTTTGGTCGGAACGGCATCCATCATTATATTAACCGATTTAACACTTTTGAACAGATTCCAATGACGGCTGGTGGTATTTAGGGGACAGAATGTGCAAAGCTGGAATGATTTTAGAATCACATCTGTATCAATTTATTTCGTCTTAGTTTCCTTAACCAGGGAGCATTATGGAATAAATGAAGCGTTAAGTAGTGTTATCATTTCGAATCAATCAGGCTTCCACATCTAAGTTTTGCCGTCCATGTTAGGAGTTTTTTTCTGACCAAGCGTATATAATTCCCTGTTTGGTCACGTCGCGAGAATTATTAATTATGAACTCCGTGGAATCTGGGTCGAGGTGTTTTAATTAGATTTCTAATTACGGCTCTTCAAGTTAAAGCGCCGTTTAGTTGTATGTGTCAATCAACACGAAGTTAATATATGTATTGTATCAAAAATTAAACGTTATTTATAAAAAACAAAATGGTTGTGCTACTTTCAGCAATGCCCGGATTTGCGATTGATTGTGTTGTATTAGACAAACGTTGAGCATTATTGCATTGTATATTGATTTTTTTTACATTAATTAGTTTGCTGCGTAAAGTGTTTAACGTGCAACATGTTCATTTAAAAAAAATCAAAACATTCCACATCGTCTATTTTCAATAACTAAGCTTTGTTTCGAAGACCGATTGGTTCAACTGGTGTACCTAACCCAATTTCTGAGCTAATGTGTTCCGGTTATTTATTTATAAAATTACTTAGTATTTATCTATATAAGTGTGTATATAGATATTTACTGTTCCAGATGAAGTAAATGTGTGTAAATATGACATATGTGTGTCTGGAATATTCATCATCATTTCAGGAGATTTTTCACACACATTGATCTAGTTTGAAACTAGGATTCCCTGTATCTTAGGTTCTAGACATTGGTATACATACTTATATAGATAAAAACAATACATAAACATATAAATACGTCCATGGCTTGGAGACAAACATTCGTGCTCATCATATAAAGTTTGTCCCTACTAGGATCGAACCCGAGACTCATTGGTACAGAAAACAAGATCACTGCCTACTGTACTGTAACCAATAACTCGTCAAATATTTATTATTATTTTATATCTATATAAAAATATATATCTTTATCTAGTACCAAAGATACAGCGAATCATAGTTTGAGATTAGATCAATGTGTGTGGAATTGTCCAGATTTTATATATATATATATATATATATATATATATATATATATATATA
>WUAW01038512.1:28924-40288 GCA_017165845.1 Thaumetopoea pityocampa | reverse complement strand
GTATATATAGAAATATATAAAGCATATATAAAGTCAATTTTTTTTGTGGCGTCGGCATAATAATAGCGTCACTCCATTACTTCCCGTAGACGTTCCGAGAACCAGCCGAGGGATGCACCGGGATGACAAGCAGCAGCGTTATCCTGTTATTTAACCAAAATCCACTGCGACCCCCAGCACGTTTGTCAAGCGTGGAGATTATGGCAATACCTTCCTTTTAGGAGGAGGCTCACGTAGACCCATGTCTAATACTGGACCTCCACATGCTGACGGTGATGATGAAAATTAGAGAATTTTTTTTTATTTTTCTCGCAAAAAACATTACATTAATATCAAAAATGAATACATCGCAAAGCTGTGACAACACGTTATTGGCGATACCATACACATTTTGCGCTCTTAAACTCTTATTTATTTTTCTACCACCACCGTACACCACAAGCAGGTTTGAACGTACTTTTCAATAATATTAATACATTATAACGCTCCCTGATCAAATAAATGCTTCCAGTAATGTTACGCTTGCTGTTTAATCATTCTTGCTAATAATTCTTGTTTGATAATTCTTGCTGTTTGGAATCCGCGTAACAACAGCGTCTCCAGTTTCAATGCTATTAAATATAGCTCTGGGATGCACTAGATGCATTCTCTGTGCCCTCACAAGAAGGAGACGGAGAATATGACTGTCTGCCGATAAGAGAGGCACGTGGAGAATAGGCCAAAGCCAGCTCACACGCGGTTATGAACGCTCGCGCGACTCCTGTGGCTAGGCAACAGGGTCAGTAAGGATGTCGTGTAGTTTTTAGTGGGAGCAAGCCCCATATAACTGCTATATCGTGATCCCAACTTAGCGGTGTGCGTTCAGGCATTTTACATTATTATGTACAAAAAAACAAATACACCAGAATCAGAATCCGAATCATCATAAGTAGCAGAGTTATACTGTGTTTCATGGAATATCTAGTGTAATCTCCAATACACCGTCCAAACGTAGGGATC
Organism: Thaumetopoea pityocampa; assembly: GCA_017165845.1. Taxonomy (NCBI): domain Eukaryota; kingdom Metazoa; phylum Arthropoda; class Insecta; order Lepidoptera; family Notodontidae; genus Thaumetopoea; species Thaumetopoea pityocampa. The sequence goes on along the minus strand of WUAW01038512.1, from coordinate 39,289 downwards.
ATAACAAATACGTCCTTGTTAGAGGAAGTGTATGTCTAGAAGTGAACTTACTTAAACCAATAATAATAATAATAAATCAAACAAAACAGAACTGGACTTGAACAAAAAAAATTCAGCCCCATGTATGCCTCATAAAAATCCGGATCACTATTGTCTCTAAGTTTACACTATTAAATACGAATTTAAATCTATTACTATTAAAAAATTGTTAAATATTAAAAACAGTTTAACCAAATCTACCCGCTGGTTATTGCGTGAAGCTCGAACATACTAACAAACAATCGTCGACGGATTTGGTTACAGAAGTCCTTAGTTATTCGATCTGAGTTATTTTTTTTCATATCTGTGATTTACAAACTGAATGATGTTATAATAGTATAGATAAATGAATTAACTTATAACGTATTAGTATAACAGAGGAAAATATTGTACTTTATTTATTATTATTTTTTTATTTTTTATTATTTAAATTCTAAACGAAGGGCCATAACAGCTGTTTAGCTGTTTGTTTAGGAAGTAATTGTTGAAAGTTAATCCACTAATACTCGTAATTATTTCTCAATGTAGTGACTCAAATAAATTGTAAGCTATCCCCATCAGCCAACATAATGTGTTCTCATTAAGGATTTCAGTAAGATTATTTCACCATGAACCCCCGCCGCATTACTAATCACGAGCTCAAACGGCCAGTAGCGCCCCCTGGCGCCCGTCACACGCACTAGCCCCACCCTATCTGCCTAAATTGAAAACATATAACACTGCATATGATGAAATGAAAACATAGTTTATTACCTAATATATATAGACTAAAATAAAAGACATAACTAAAATATTAGCTTTGGAATAATCCAAAGCTAATATTTATGTTATTTTTTGGAATAATATATTGTATATCTCGTATTTTTAATCTATGTATCTAAACTATCATAATAATAATAATATTCTGGACACTTTCACACACATTGATTTAATCCAAACTAGGATTTCCTCTATCTTGAATACTAGGCAACGATATATTTATTATATAGATAAATGCAATACATAAATAGATAAATGCGTCCATGTCTCGGATAAAAACATTTGTGCTCACCACACAAAGTTTGTTCCTACCGGGTTCGAACCTTGGACTCATTGGCACAGAAAACAGGGTCACTGCCTACTATACCAGTCAGTCGTCACAAAACTGTAATTGTATGTTTATTTGTTCGCAAAAACTACTGGACCGATATTTTTAGGTATATTTTTTAAGGTATTTTTTTTAAATAAATTTAAAATTTGATGCATATTTTATCTTGTTACGGTGATGGAAGCTGAAGACATAACGATAAAACCATATATTGCAAATATAATTTAATTAAAATAAAAATGTTTTGTGTGCTGGAGGTCAAATCTTACCTTTCCGGTGTGTCCGGTCTCTAGCTGAACATGAACCTAAAGTCATAATTGGGAGTGGATGGACAAAATTCGAAGAAAACCCATAAAAACCCACAAAAAACATGATCTAGTAATTTGATCTATATGATCGAAATATTTTTATAACGAACTAGCTTTTGCCCGCGGCTCCGCTCGCGTGAATGTCGGTTTTCCGCAACATGGGAAATCTCGACACAATTATAGATTTATATATATAAAAAAAAAAACAATTTTACTTGACCTCTCTTACGTAAGCGGCAACTATTAAAACAGGGATCAAGGTGTATCTTCAATTCTACTCGACCGATTTTGATGACACATGTCGCATTAATTAATTCGGAACAGTACCTTTAAGAGCGTAACATTTTAATCAAAATTTACCCCTTGGTTTTTGCGTGAAGCCCGAACAAACAAACAAACAAACATCGACGGTTTCGGTTTAAGAAGCCCTTAATTAGTCGATTTGAGTAGTTTGTTTTTAATTATCTTTGATTTTTGAAAATTTGACATTTAGCAATTTTATAATAGTATAGATAGATGGCGTTTCCAGAATCCAATTAATTCTCAATATGGTTTCATATCTTATAAAAAATCCAAAAAAATGTGTTCTGTTCTATTGTGTAAGATACTTGTTCGGGTTTCCAATATCTGGGGAAAATTGAATTCTTCCAACAGTACATTTTGAAAATTATTAATTTTAACGCCATCTAGCGTTAATATGAGAACTAGCTAAGGGATGTACCAGGATAATGGGGAGCAGCGTTATCCTGTTTCCAATTAAAATCTACTGTGATCTCCGAGACTCCTGCCAAGCGTGGAAATTATGGCAAACCCTCCTTTTTATGGTGGAGGCCCATGATGGGCTGATGATGAATTTGATACAAAGCTAATCACTGAATACGTTGTTTGGTGGCACAATATTTTGTGCTTGTGATTTAATTTCAACTACATTTACCTGGCTACGCCTATATAGAAAGCATAATTAATCTATCCTTTCCCGCTGTTTATATTCATGCAAAAAATACATTTAACTATTACTTTGTTGATGTAAGTAAAAAGAAAAACTAACGAATATATGTATTTATAATATTAGTATGTTTATTTATTTGTGTGATATCGATGTTTTAGATAAATGACAGTCTTAGTCCTCTGATAATAGTTCAGGAAAAGTTCTTAACAAGGATACATACCAATTCATTGCACAATTTTCAATCAGGAGCTAACTGGATTACCCGAACTATTTGCAATCGAAACTACTGCAAAAGCGTGTTCAATAAACGCGAGTCGGGCGCTCGGAAACATTTTCCTTCGTTGTTTCCTTTCATATTATCGAAGGCGGGGGGCATGAGTTGAGTCTGGGCGTACGGGCCTCGCATTTAAAACGATATAAAAAAAACTTGGGCTTTTATTTCGCAGGATGACCTAAGTGGCCGGCCGGACCGTACAAAAACCCCTCTTGGACTTACCTGTATTTTTCCACTTATTTATCCATCGTTTTTACATTCGCACTGTCTGTTGGTAGAGTTCGCTTTGTCTGTTCGGGAAGATCCTGTTTTTTAACGAGTACTTGGGGCCTAATTAAAAGGAAAGCTCCGCACGGACGGTCGAGGCCTTTTGATGCCGACTGTTATTACGTTTCGTGTATAAATTTAATTTGGCTCGATGGAGTTTCGAGTGCTGAACTCGTCTCGTTTTTTTTTTTGGGATTTATTATTTGTTAGTATTTTGAAGTGTATGGTTTCATAAATATAATTTATCAAAGAGAGTCAATAGATAGAATCTATATAAATCTAATCCTGATACATAACGGCAAGTACGTTTAAATATATTCCTAATGTAGGAACCCGTACAAGTATCATACTACTCGCCATAGTCGATGGTGGCTATTTGCTACACTCTCTTCGTTAGCCACAAATAAATTTACTAAATGCGTCTTTATGTATAATGCCTTTTAGAACATGTGGAATTATGGACTATCCTAAGACAAATTTATTATCGTAGTATGAATTTGATCTGTCAAAGCTATCTAAGGGTACGTTTCATATAGTATGAACTTAGAAAATATCATCACCGATTGCCCGTGGAAGTCCGCTGTTGAAAATAGTCGCTTGGCAGAAGTAGTGAAGATCGCAGTAGCTCTTAATTGAGTAACAGGATAACGTTGCTGCCCATTATCCTGGTACTTAAATCCTCTAATTGTGTAGCGTCGGCATAATAACAGCGTTGCACTATCTCTTACTGTAGATGCTGTGAGAGCCTTCATATAATATTTGATCACTAACTTAAGCCCGTAACTTCGCTAGGGATAACTTCGTAATAATAAGATCACTGGTTGCAGAATGAAAATTTGAAAAATCAACAGACAAACGTATTCTTGCTTTTATGAATGTATGCTTTTAATTGAATAACAAGATAACGTTGCTGCCTATTATTCTGGTGCATATCTTAGCTGTTTTTTTTTTCAGCATCCACGGTAAGAGATGGAATGACGCTATTATTATGCCGGCGTCATACAGCAAAGTTAATAATTTTCTTAATTTAAATATAAAATAATAATTAATAAAAAGTTATGAAAAAGAATACATCTATAAAAATGGTTGGGCACATTTGAAATGTGCCTACCTACTAGTAAGTTTATAAACATTAGGCTCACCGCACATTAGACGGGCTAGCTGCGGTAGCCAATTCGATACATGATTGGAATCCGTACACTAAGTAGTCAAGAATCTCTGGCTACGGCAGTTAATATTAGAACGCGCATGATTGCACGACAGCCAATTGGTGGCGCGCAGCTAGACTGCGACAGGGTGTCAGTATGTGGTTGCCTTCAGTCTCTACCGTATTTCTCGTAGCAGCCAGATATATTATGTGTTATCGCTCGATTGAAGGATTATAGCTGGCTGTTAACTGACTAATTAAACTGGCTGCTCAATATTTCACTTGCCTCAATCAGGCTATTTATTGCGCGGGGTGCTTAACTTTTACCGCTTTATTATTGCTTAAAAATTATACGACTTTAATTAATTAATATATTACATAATATGTTTATATTTGACGAGTAATAAAATTTGAATCGCTCTTCTCTTGCCCGGTAATGAGGGAAACTCCATCGCTCATGGCATTTGCATTAAACTTTAGTTCCATCGACGATAAATGTCAATATGGGAATGATGTTCCACGTAAGATATGTACTTCTGCGTGGACCCCATTACGAGTTTTATCTCTCTTATGACAGATGGTGCAATAAAATTTATTTTAAATTACGGAATAACTTCAAATAATGAGAGAGAGCACGTGTTTTCGAGATCATTACAGGATTGAGTATTGGGCGACCCGGTACCAGATAGCTCTTTGATTTACTGCCTGACTTTTGAGAGCACTAAATCATTGTTGTATAGAACTTGAGAAAACTATTAGATATTAATATTATATTGGCGACCTACGAGTCCTTTATGTGACCTCGTCCCGTCTCTATCCTATTGACGATATTTTTTATTCGGTGAATTATTATGATTTGCGTGGCGAAATATGACTTATGAAGTTTTTCAACTGTAATAAAATATTTGGGAACCATATATCAGTGAGCTTGATGTCTTTTTCAGTATAATATGACAGAAATTTCACTATAAAAGTTTCGATTTGTAAAAGAAAATATGTTTTATATGATATTATAAAATATGTTTGGCTTTTGAACATTTGTAGATATTATTAATATGACAAGTAACATGTGTATCAAGGAAAATATTTTTTTTTGGATTGTTATTCTTTTTAGTCTTATTTCTATAACTATATAGTTGGTGTTCAGTTTAATGTAAAAATAAATTATATTACAAACAACAGAAATACAGGATTACCTAGTTTAGGTGTCAGTAAAAATGTTTATACCTAGTTGAAATAAATAAATTATTATTATTATTAAATAATATTTTTAACAATAGTCTTGATTATTATTGCAATTTATAATAAAATATAAAATTTATTATGTTGTGATGTATAAATAATATGTTGTGTAGGACAGTATAATAATAGGACACTATTATAGGTCAGGGAGTACTTAGTCTTTAGCCTGTCCGGCAAATAGACTTAAGTATACGGGTAAGCGACCCTGGCCTCCCCGAGCTACTACTGTCTCTTCTTACTCCTTCCGAGATAGTAGTATAGTGCTTTTCTTAAATTCCATATTCCCTGTTCAATACACCTTTCCTACCTCATCCTTTTCCTTTCCTCTCCACTAAGTCGTGGGTACGTAATGAGGAACTTTAATTACTTTTGAACCTTATAAAATGGCGGCGTCGTGGTTCGCTACCCGACACGTCTCGTTGCCCACGGGGACGAAATGTGGGCTGCGGATATCCACTTTGCTATGTTAAATGATCGTAGCAGGTGGAAAGAAGTGGTCTCTGCCTACCCCAATGGGAAAGAGGCGTGTCTGTACATATGCATGTATGTAGTAGGTATATACTGTGATCTTTGCCTACCCTTATAGGATATGGTCGTGAGTGTATGTATGTATGTAATATTCAAGATAACTAAGAAATAGTTATGTTGATTACTCAGCTGAGGTCTTTTAGGTTTTGCATTTACTATTATAACACTCAATTATTGTTCACTGTTAACAAATAAACAGGGCGTTAACATACAAGCAACAATAATCACTAAACCCACCCACGAATTTCAAAGCTCATTCACCGCCTAAACCCTTTGTGTGCAAGTCTATCATATTACAAATACTCCCAATAAAACTCTACCATTTTATTATCAATAATTTACTACAACGCGCCGGCGAACGTAAAAATGAAATTAAAAACAAACCATTAAACGATTTTATACGACAATCTTTAACAAGGACGCTTCCCTTAACCGGATCGGGAGCACACCTGGGTACTCGAAATTTGGCCCAAAAGGTCCCAAACGACCGGCTGTAATAACACCAAAAGGCAGTATCTCCAAATATGTGTATCAAACTTTCTGTACTGTCGTCCTATAAATAGAGTTTCAATTACTATCCTACATATAAACCATATTGGTAGCTATTGGACATAAGTCATTCCGGAAGCAAGGAGTGCCGAGATGGTAGATTTTAAAAATGGAACGTTTGATTTGCATTTGAATAAGAGCCCCCGGCGACCCAGGTGCGTCCAGTAGCGTCGAGTCCAAAAGTTTTTCGATTTTTCCAACGAGGATATGAGTTACTACAATTAATATGGATGACCATTGGTAATCAACGCGGCTTTCCAATTAGAATTTCCATATGAATTAGTTTGTATTATCATGTTCGTTTCAGTAAACTTTATATATAAAAGTAGAAGTAGCGCATTAAAATTAGAACAGTACGTAAATCAACTTGTACTTCTACAGACATTGATAAAGTGAAATAAAAAAAAACACTACAATTTTGCGTTGAGAACAACTTTCTCGATGATGGATTTGATATCACTGTAATGAATTTCGATGTGTCCATTTGGAATTAGTACAATTTCATATTCCGATTTTATTTTCATTTGTTTTTTATTTATTTTTTATTCGTATTTTTCATATAATTACTATGAATAAAATTAAAAAAAAGGACATAAATATGTAGATACATTTACTATAGGTGTGTGTGTCAATAATATGTTTTACTGATATCCGCACTTTCGCTCGTGTTAACGTATTGATAATGATGATGTAACCTGTCACCTGTTAATACTTTAAACCTCTTAACGCTTTAAACTTTGAGCTGATTGTGTAAAATCAGCTCAGAGTATAAAGCTTTAAAAAGTAAAAAGCAATTAGGCATAACGCTTTTTTTCATTTATCATATAGTGTTGAGTATAGATTGATAGTTTCCCCATATTTACTCGTAAAATTAGTCAATTTGAAATCACAATTATAGGCTCACCTCCTATCACGTGGTGGCAGTTAAATAACATAAATCTAAATTACTCTGATAACCTTTGTAGATATAGTTGTGCTATCCACGTGTATGGATGTGCCCTCTTTGTCTAGTACGTTAATGATTAGTGCGTGACTGTACTTTCATTAGGTCGGATAACTCCATGTGATTTTCATATCCAACAACTCGAGACGAGGGTGACAAAACGCACGTGTTGCTTGTCTATTTAAACCTTGAATAGCCGCACTTTAGTCAGTTTTCTTACTTATAATATTTATTCAATACACACAAAAAGCACATGGTGGTCTAGGTGTGAGAACACCTGTTTCGCGATCAAGCGGTCGCGGGTTCAAACTCGGTCCCGTATCACAGGATTTTTCAAACTCACGTATAGTTTACATTATAGGCACTATGTACTATACGAAGAAGGAAAACTCAACAAGCGTATGTAATTTAATGAAGGTAAGTTAAAATATCGAATACAATTTCCTCAAAATCAAAGTGCTGCTTGACTTTATATGATTTGATTTTGAGAAAGTTATATTCGACATTTTAATTTCAAGTATGACTGTCTGAAAACGAAAAGTTACTACAGTATTACTCATCTGAGTTTACTTCATTAGTATGTTCATAAAATATTATTTTTTATTTTTGAGATCAGAGAGTAGTTAGTCTTTTGGCCAGTCCGGCAAATAGACTTAAGTACACGGGTAAGCGACCCCAGCCCCCAGCTACTACTGTTTCTTCCTACTCCTTCCGAGATAGTAGCATCCTATATCCTATAGTTCTTTTCCCAAATTCCATATTCCTTGCTCAATACACCTTTTTTACCTCGCCCTCTTACCTTTCTTTTCCACTAAGCCGCGGGAAAGTAATGAGGATTTTTAATTAATTTGAACTTTATAAAAAGGCGGCGACGTAGTTCACCACCCGACACATTTAGTTTCCCGCGACAGCGAAAAGTAGGCTGCGGATAGTTACTTTGCTACAGTAAGTCAGTATCCCTACCTGACACGCGGGAGAACGCGCGGGATTCGATTCCCCGACGGAGAAGCAGGTAAAAGGGATATAAACTTGAACTTAGTTTAGCGTTCTTGGTCCTCGTCTTTTATTTTTACAAAAACAATAATGCAAAACCAATAACATTGGGCAACAATAATTATAATAAAAAGCCCAATTGTTGCCGAGAATTCAATAAGAAAAGCACACATCATATTTTTTTATCTGTCAAGTGAGGCGTGTTTGAGGCAACGACTACTCCGTATTCTGCCTCTATTGTTTGAGTTTTTATTATCGTACCGGACAAAGGGCGCGTAAACGGTAGCACAAGCGTTATCGGCGGTTCTGATCAACCTTATACCAGACCATGTACTATTTTTTTAATTGTGTTTATTTTGCTTAAGAGAAAACTGAGATTCGTTCGTGCGGGCATGTCATGCGATACTTATCGCCGCAGTTTTGAATTTCGCGCTTTTTTATTTATTTGAATTTCGAATGGAGTGTTCCATAAAAAAATGCGTGGGAGAATACCATAGAGTTTGCAATTAACAAAGGTTTCGTTACGACGGTTGCGGGTTTTTCTGTAAATAAATATTATTAATTTTGTTGTTTGAATTTTCAATGAAAATAAGAATTTAAGCGAGTAGTTAGCTGTATATCCCGCTTTAAAAAAGTCTTCTTCTTTTTTTCTTGTGGAAATATGCTACAATTACTTTGTGCAACTTCTGAAAAGTTATTACAGATTAATTTTTTCCACGCACCACCATCCTGTGGAATGAGCTCCCAGCGGTGGTTTTTTGAAGCGGATACGACTTGGGGACCTTCAAGAATGAGCTTACATTTTTCTTAATGGCCGGTAATGCTGCCTGCTATTCCTTTGGTATTGTAGGTGTCTATAGGTAGCCGTGATCACTTACCATTAGGTGATCCATTTGCCCGTTTGCGACCTCTTACATAAAAAAGTCAACTTCCTCAAATCACTAAAAAATAGAACATTTGAAAATGTATTGTCCAGTAACAGACGAAAATTTATTTGATTATGTGTTACAAACTTTTTAAATATATGTACCATTGATTAATGTTTGCTTTATGACATTACAGTCAAAGTTTTCAAATTCAACTATGTATTTAAAATTTCTAAAACGTTAAAAAGTTTAAAATAAATAATATTAGCGTAACAGTATCGTATGAAGTCATGTCGACTGATTAGTATAGTGGCAATATCCCTGCTTTCTATGCTAATGAGTCCCGGGTTCGAACCTGGTAGGGACAAATTTTGTATGACGAGCACAAATGTTTATATTCGAGTCGTGGATGTATTTATCTATTTATATATTGTATTTATTTATATAAGCATGTATAGAGTTGTTCAGTAGCCAAAAAACAAGGAATCCTAGTTTGGAACTAGATCAATGTATGAAAGTGTCCATATTATTGTTATTATTATTCAAATAACAGAAAAAGACTGTCTTAGATGTTTATGTAACCGAACAAGTCGTTACTGCAAGCGCGAGTGTTCCACTATTGACCTCATTAGTACGTAAACAAAGCGTCGCGTGTAAAACAACCGCGCCCACTTCGTTCGCCTTTTCCTCTCGAAAATAACCCATCTCGGCTTTTCACCAGGTGTCATTAATTGTCGCGGCTTTGTGATTTCCGCGCTCGCGCCCGCCTCCGCGCCCGCCTCCGCGCCCGCCGCGCCCGCCGCGCCGCTAATGACGTGCACTCGACGCGCGTTGTTCTCACCTCATTACTAGAATGACGCTTTGACTTTCATGTTTTTGTAACGATTGCGTTATTTGAAATTAATTTAGTAAATGCACATCTAATAGCTGTTGTGTGGAGTCGGTATATACATATGTATAACTAGCTTTTGCCCGCAGCTTCGACCGCGTGAATGTCGGTTTTCCGCAACATCCTGACACAATCCTAGATTCATATAAAAAGTCTATGAACCACTTTTACTTGACCTCTTGTACGTTAGCGGCGGCTACTAAAACAGGGATCAAGCTGTATCTTGAATTCTAGTGGACCGATTTTCATGAAACATGCCCTATTATTTAAGTCGGAATAGTACC
>WUAW01038511.1:27683-44423 GCA_017165845.1 Thaumetopoea pityocampa | reverse complement strand
GATTGGAGAGGCCTATGTTCAGCAGTGGACAGCGACGGGCTGAAATGATGATGATGATGATGATGGCTGTTCGAGAGAAGGAAATCTGTTTTGTATTATTTGTTAATTATATAAAGAACTGGAGGTTTAACTTTTGATTGTGTTCTATGACGACTGCGAGCTCACCTCCTGGGACGTGCAATACGTATAAGAGGATACGTATAAATTGCACTCTATGTCAGTAACTACCTAGATCATATAGATGGGTATCTGACAACAAAAGTTGGGTCTAAGTGATTCTGTAAGTAGACATGTTTAAAGCTTGAAACAATAAGATCATTTCCAGTCCATATTCGTTCCCACTTTGCAGGGGTACGGACCTCATGATCAGGAGGGGGGATTAGGCCGTAGTCTACCATGCTGGCCTTGTGTGGGTTAATACATTTCAAGCACCCCTGTGGGCATGCAGATTTCCTCACGAAGTTTTCAGTAAAATTGGTGACAAATTTTATCAACTGTCTTAAAATATATGTCACTGGAATTAGAATCAACCCTCCAATGACGGTCGAAATTTCTTACAAAAATATTTCCAACCGAATATGGTTCTTATGCAACGCCGCAGTAATAATAAAATAACTTTTAAATATGCGTTTGCATGGTATTCGTGTAGGGAGAGTATAATTTATAGCGGTGACGACAGAGTTTTTGCTGTCAAAATGGGGGTTTGTTTTTAAAACTGGATTTCCGTTTTTTTTTAAGTTATGCGACATACTAACATAAAAGAAGTCTGTAGTTTAAATAACTCTGTAGTTTAAGTGTATGAACTATCATAAATTTATTTAATTTAAATATTACACCTAGTAATTTAATAAAATTGCTGGTTCCCGCATTGCATTAGTGTGAAGTAGAATCTGTTTCTTTTTTCTTACTTCTTAATCCTGATCGAATTTGTTGTAAATTTCAAGACAACTTAGAATTATCTGGGAACCATGCAGAGTTAATCTTATGTCATCAGCAGTGACCGTTGACCATAGATATACCACCACGTACACCCCCAACCCTACCACTCTAATTTCTATAGGAGGGTAAGTTTAAACATAGAAAATTTTAGGATTCCTATGGAGTTTTATAAATTTTTGCACTTTGCTCAACGCCCTGGAACAACGCACAAGAACCAGACGTTGACATTTTTTTACCAAACGTACTAAATTTTTAGATTACTGTACCCAATTTTTATGTACTACATAGGATTATGTACTTTGTAACAATTTAGATAAGTCGAATATAGAATTGTATCTGTCTGATTACAAATGTAATTGGTAATTAGCTTGCTATGCGCTTTGGCATTACTGTAAGCATAGCAAGCAACTGTTGAATAAATAAATAAATAAATGTTTACTTGATGCAGGCGGAGTCACGGGTAAAAATAATATAAATTGATATAAATAACTTCATTAGACCAAATTGGAAATAGTATTATTTTCGTGTGTACTAGACATTGTCATTTGCTATCCTAAACGAAGTATACTTACATTCCAAAACAAACCTCATTCCATCCGGGAATTCTCAAAGACATGTTCCAAATTATATCCAAGTTAGGTGTCGGGGTTCGATGCTCGTGCTGAGTTTAAATTAATTGAAGCAAGCCCGCGGCTTTGACCGTAATAACGTAATTCCCGAAGACTGTACTTGTATTAAGTTTAGGTCTCCCGGGGTGCGATTTAACCCTGTTAGCATTTGAGGGTTACGTCATAGATGGCGGTTGTCTCGCTTAGTTTCTGTATAGTGAATTATTAATTTCAATTTCTTCAACACTGATTACACTGAGAAGTTGGTAAACTATTTACTATGCATAAGAACCGTTTTGACTAATTCCGAATTGACTACCCCTCCCCTCATATGCGTGAGTAAAATTTAGCAACGGTAGCTTGTGGCTCGACTGGGTAGTCGTACTATTCGTGCACTGGGTCTTAACCATTTTGGATAATATAATGTATTTTGGGTATGTTTTTTGGACGGATAGCTAATAATAGGTTAACGACTGATTGATACAGTGGCGGAGACCCTGCTAAAGCAGGGTCTAAGTCAGGACTGAATGACACATAAATGTGTCATTCAGTCCCGGGTTCGAACCTGGCTGGGACAAACTTTGTGTGGTGAGCACAAATGTTTGTATCCGAGTCATGGACTTATTTATCTATACAAGTATGTACATCGCTGTTTAGTACCCAAAATAGACGGAATCCTAGTTTGGGACTAGATCAGTGTGCGCGAGTGTCCAGAACATTATTATTATGAATAATAGTATTACCATGCTCACTTTATGAGTAGATATAAACTCGTACGCAAGTCTGTGCGTCGAAACCGCAGGTTCACGCCGGTGCGCAAGTGGGGCGCCAGTGTCTGGTTGTGACACTTATGACATGTGAACAATGAACACATTCGCGGTGTTGAGCGAGGCAGACAAGTGACGTCAACTAGATTTTGCACAATTCTGCATACCTGCGGTTATATAGAGACACTTTCTATCTTTAGAATTCAAATTCTAAATATTATATTTTCTTTTATTCTCCCGCCCATTATCTCAGGAGGCATGACAGAGAGATAAGTTTTAGCGCACCCACGTTCTGTTGAAGTGATTCTGATTCAAAATGAAGGGTAGTAAGCGAGCCTGTGTTTATTTTTGGGTACAAATTTTATTTATTCACGGGTTTTACTTGAGCGAAAGCAGTTTATTAAATTACTATAATTAATATGGTACAATTATGATTTGCAAACAGATCTTTGAAAACGCACTGATATATTTTGGTTAAACCTAAAATGTTGCCGTGCTCTTTTACTGGTACCTTTCATGACCAAGACTTGACCAAAACGCCGATCAAGCGTGGAGATTATGGCTTCTTTATCATATCTTAATGTGCCTATATGGGCCAAAGCTTAATTTCGACCCTGTCCATGGGACCCTTGACCCTAATTCTCTCCTGCGGTATGTTTATTAAATGCAGCTTAAACAAAACGACGTACTCTAGTAACAGTGAAAAGTCTACAGTAATAGGTCTAAGATACGCTAGATCTAGAAGATCCACTATTCAGCTAAAGCATCGTAGTAGCACAGCATTTGTTTCATGGTTTCCACCTACGAGTCACATTACCTACATACAGGTTGTGCTGCTGAATGCATCCAGATTAAAATCCGACCCGTTTATCAATTTGTTTCAAGCCTTCTGTAAATATCCATGATCTGTAACTACACACTATCAGGTAGTTTGCATACTCCTATTAGTAAGACTATTCTTAACTCCGCAAATATCATCACCATTCCCAGTCAATATTCGTCCCCACTACAGGGGCACAGACCTCCCCTAATCAGGAGCGTAGTCTACCATGCTGGTCTACTGCGGGTTAGTAAACTTCACACACCCTGCATGCAGATTTCCTTATGAAATTTTCCTTCTCCATTAAGTACATTGGGTGTCTACAATAGACTGTATATAACTCAGTGGTATGGGACCGGGATCGAACCCATGATCTTTTTGATCATCGGAAGCTGTGCTTGACACCACTAGACCACCGCTCACCTACAAATATACTCGGGTATAATAAGCCCCCGACAGTCTGTCGCCGCCAGCAGGGAACACCGCCAAGTGCGAGCGTGTAACACTATCTGGAAGCCGTACGGGACAGGTGCGCCGCGCGCTGGCTCACGCTTGTATCATGATTTTCAAATATTAGTAAAATAGTTGAGACTTTAAATTAAAATTAGAAATAAAAGTATCTGATTTGACTTCAGTGATGTTAGCACTGAGTTGACAGTTAATGTAAAAGTACCGACATTATAAAAAAAACAAATGGAACGCAAAGTTGGAGGGGAGCTGCCAGTGTAGCGACAGTTCGGATCGAGCGTTGGAACATAAAGGTGTTCTCTAAAAATATCATAGTATGTACCTGAATGATTTGATTTACTGTAGCTGTATGTGTGCAGGATTGAAATAAAGGTATATTGTATTCCAAACATGCTTGATCATTTCACTTGACGGGTTCGATTTAAATTTACCAATGAAGGGTTATGTAAGGATGTTATTTGAATATCTGATCATCATTATCAGCTCTTGGAAGTTGACGGCTGGACATGGGTCTTCTCCTTAAAAAGGAGGGATTTGAATATCTGATATTTGCTGGGAAATCAAAATTATTTATGACCGACATTTATTCTTAGTCACCCTAGCTTTGACTGTTATTGTACAGGGTATAGATATAGGGTGAGTTCAGACAAACAGTAACTAAATGTCACTAAACCCCACTATTTTAAGTGCCTTCCGAAAGACGAGCCAGAAATTTTATTACATTTACAATATTATATCAGTTGTCAAATGAAACTATCTTCAAATTGTCATTACTATCATCAATGAACAAAATCTTAAACTAGACCCATTATCTTGCGTACCTTCCGTAATACGAGCATATATATATATTAACAACTATTATCAGTAGCTAAATTAAACTACCCTCAAATTGCATACTAACATCAATGGACAACTCTGTATAAGTGAGAAATAAGTTCACAGAGTGAAATGTTATATTTATTTAATATATTCACTTCAATTCAATTCACTCATTCAACTATATAGGTCAGAATAAATGGCTAGGGCATTTACTACCAACCAAGCGTTACACGGTGCTTACTTAACGTAGGTGAAGTATGTGAAGAGAACTAAAGAAGTATGAGATACCAACTTACCAAAAGCTTATATGTATATATATTATATACATATAAATACATATGTAAATATATTTCCGAACATGTTACAAATGTTTAATTATTACCTAATTCGTGATAAATGGACTCGAACATGTCGTGATTCTGATTTGTAGACTCATTGGATTAATGTTTACCGCTCTTACCAACGAAATACGAGCACGTCTTAACGTCTAAAGTATTCTCCAGCAGACAACCTTTGAGTGAGGTACAGATAATAAATAATACCTAGACTTAATATATTAGTGAAGAATAGGCATGCTATCTCTTTGAATTATTTTCCTTAGCACACGAACCAACACAACGACGAGATGTCGCCGTCGCATCCATCTCCGACAATGTGTAAATTAATCTTGTAAGTGTGTAGCGTCCTTCACACAGAATCGGCCAATGTTTGTTACTGACAATAACGTCATTGTGAGGTCAATACGACGGCATCGATCACCTGGACCACTGATCTATACATTTTTTTTCTATGGATAACCAGCGCTAATAATAGTAGCTATGAAGAACTAAACATTTATTTGATAGCAAGCACCTTTTGGAAAATTCCCGTATGAAATTTTCCATATGATTAGTTTATCTACGTTGTTGACGATATTGGCATGGCATATAATCTTCTTATATTTTTTATATATAAGAGGTGTCAAACGGGCAAGCGGGTCACCCGATGGTAAGTGATCACTGCTGCCCATAGACACCCGCAGCACCGGATGGATCGCAGGTGCGTTACCATTCTTTAAGAAAAGTGTTGGCTCGTTTCTTGAAGGTCCCCATGTCGTAAACGCTTGGAAAATCGCCGCTGGGAGCCCATTCCACGGGAAGGTGGTACTTCAAAAAAAATTGCGCGAAAAAACGCACAGTGGTAAATCGCACACTATCCAAGTGATGACAGTGAAATTTTAAATTTTGGCGAAATGTGCGGTAATGGACTGGAATGGGTTGGAATTAGCCCAAACAATTCCTCGGAACATCCCCCATGATAGAAACGGCAGATGCAGAGAGGTGCTGTCTCTCCGCAAGGCAGCGGGTCTAGCCGATTGGAGTTCACCTGGTCGTCGACAATTCGAGCTGCTCTTCGCTGAATATGGTCAAAAGGTTGAAGCTGGTATTGGGGAGCTCTAACCCAAAGATGAGAACATATGATGGAATCATATGAGGCCGAACTTGAGCGTTGTAAAATATAAGAAGATGGGCTGATATGAAATACCGTTTCGATCTTCCGAGCACACCAAGCTTTTTAGAGGCCAGCATGACCTTCCCAAACAGACGGTCGTAGAACTGAACGTTGCTCGTTATGTTAACTCCAAGAATCCTAATGCCTGAACTGGTAACAACTTCCCGTGTTTCCGTAACGGGTTAATATGACAAGGGGACAAGTTTGGGGGCGATGCGATACATTTCTATAATATTTTTCTTTATTATATCTCTTAAATTTTTCTGTATAATATCTCTTATGTTTTCTTTATTATTTCTCTTATATTCTTCATCCCTCTGTGCCTCAGTAATAACTGAAAGGTTGGCGTTTAGTTTCCAAAACTTTGCTTTGTCTAGAGCATTATTTATAATAATTCTTTCACACAACAGACTTAGATCCCCTATAAATTCTCTAATATTTCAGAGCCATGAAGTTTTTATTCTGCAAATATTTTTCTTCGCTGCAATCTTTGCAATGTTTTGAAGCTGTTTATACACTCTACTATGAAATAAGGCTGAATTCATAGTTATGATATTTGTTTGTAGCTCGCACAGCAAAATTATGAACCCCATTTTATTTATATATTTATACTTTATAGACAACACGTAAAGGTGAGTTTGGTAATATCTATCAGTCGCCTTTAGATAATGCAGAGACAAAGTATTAGGTCCAGTGTTATTGCTGACTGTATAACTTCCAAATAACTTGATCGTCTGAGGTTAAATTTACATATTTATATATTAATTTGTTTTGTCGAGACATGATTATGTAATAGGTGGAGCTGTAGTAGAGATAATATTTATATAAGTACAATTTAAGAAAAGTGGTCTGTGCTTACTCCAACGGGAAAGATGTGTGACTGTATGTATATAGTATATACTGTAGTGTCTGTCTACCCCTATGGGATATCGGCGTGAGTGTATGTATGTATGTATGTAATTTAAGAAAAATACGCGAGCAACAAGTCTACCCGAAGTCACGTACTATTCGTATGACAACGTAATTCACCGTCACACTGAAAATAAATACGTAGTGAATTACAAATACAATATTACAAAATTACAAATACAATATTACAAATGCAAAATTGTGTTTGTTGATTTATCCTTCGTATATGCGTAAATAGATTGCTACATCTGCGTGATTTTTACACATATAGTCAAATAGCCAGTGAGGGTAAACCACTTTTTATTTGGAAAAAAAAACAAACTATAAGCGAATAGCATATAAACGAATCTATTGTTTCTGTAAGGTGTCGTAAAAGTGTAATTCACGCAGACGGAGCTGCGGCTAAAAGTTAGTATTCCATAAAAATCTAAAGATATATTTAATTCTTGAATTTACATGTTTCAACAACACGGCCATTAATAATTTTATACGCCGAATAGGGTGAAAACATCATATAAAATTATCATAAAACGAAGCTTGGGAAATTTTTACAAGCCAATATTGTAAGGAAGAGATGTTATAAACGAGCGCACTCATATTTTATGAGATGGAGGTATCGTGATCGTGGCTATAGAATAGGGGGAGATCGTGCACGTGTAATGTCCGACGGTAATTAAAGAAGTTGTCAATACCCAGCAGGCATTCTAAGGTTCAAGTTCAGCAGTAATACAAAGTAGTCTTGGTTTTCGTGATGGAACAGATAAAAACCACGTAGATGAATTGAGATGGTTTGACCACGTTAATCGTTCTGCCATTGGTGAGGAGAAGAACGTGCACGTTTGATATCCAATGGTAAGCAAAGCACTTATTAACACCCATCAGTCAATGTAAAGTCCAAATTCAACAGTAACAGATACAAAGCAGTCTTGGCTTTCGTAACGTAGCAGATAAACAACAGGTAGATGACTTGAAGTGGGTTGATCACGACGCTGACGTTTTTTGCCTTTAATTGTCATATTTTCAATCACTATTCATACTGTTGTACATTTTTCACTCCAAAAAAGTTTAGGAACGAATAAGAGGACGGAGAGTGAGTTTAGTATAACGTAGCCTCATAAAATATAGTAAACATTTCCACTTGTCAAAAATAAATAAGAAAGAATGGCCGAATCATTAAATTAATATTCAGCATTAAACTACTGTCAGCATGGAAAATTTGGAGTAAATTTCTTTAGCATTAAATGGCATTTACCATAATGATTTTCTGTGATTTTAAGCGCGAATCAAAAAAGTATGTAGATCAATGAAGAGTACGATAAAATAGTACTACATAAATTTGGTCCAAAAAAACAAAAGCCTGTACTAATAACGCCAAGAGTTTACCAAAAACTTTGTCCACCATAATGATGTGAGTTTTATTCCTTACTTATGATGTCCAGCATAATAATATGAGTCGTATTTCTTACCAACTGTAACAGTTTGTTCATAAAGATCTGGTCTTACCTGAAAAAGATAGAACATTTATAAAGCGTGTGTTAAAAAAAGCTTAGATACAATCTCATCGTGAAATTATTAGCAAGGAAATGAAAAGAAATGTAATTTATTGTTTCACCATCATAAAACAATATAATATGAATACAGGATAAAAACATAAGTGGTCTTATATACAAAAAGTAAACAGCTAACTGCCAAACTAGGTGAATATAATTTGGGGTTGAACTTCACATTCCGTACAATATCACTCAGGCGTGCATCCGCGACCTAAAGAAATGTCCTTTCATCAATCCAACTCAACCTTTCTTTTTACAAATGGAAATATGCCTGACCGTATTATACCGCGTTGAAAGCACGGATAGAATGCGGCACACATATCATCATCATTACCGTCAGCTTCAGGAAGCTGGAAATGAGCCTCCCCCCTAAAAGGGGGCAATTGCCATAATTTCCACGCTTGGTATGCGTTTTGGAGTTCGCAGTAGATTTCGATTGAATAACAAGATATATATAAAGTACATTGGTGGTGTAGTGGTTATAGACACGACTTACGATCGAAAGGTCGCGGGTTCGATTCCGGTCCCGTGCCACTGAGTTATTTCTAATTCATGTACGGTCTAGTCTAGATTGTAGACACCAATGTACTCAACGGAGAAGGAAAACTTCGTGAAGATACATGCATGTCCGCATGAGTGTGTGAAGTCTAACAACCCGCACTAGACCAGCGTGCTAGACTACGGCCTAATCCCCCTCCTTATCAGGATAGGTCCGTGCTCCTATAGTGGGGACAAATATGGACTGGGCAGCATGATGACGATGAACAAGATATTGCTGATGCCCGTTATCCTGGCCGTTATCCGTTAAGATGGTTCACACCTCACCCACGAATGACGAAGAGATGGGGTGACGCCATTATTAAGGCGGTGCCACGCCACAAATTATTTATAACATTAATAGTAATTTATACAAATGTCGCATCCGCCAAATACACTTACAAGCTTTTACCTGAAGGTAATCGACGGCGATTTCATTTAAAACAGTTCAAGATTCACATTAAAAACATTTTACATGTTGCGTCATCGCGCATTTACATATTCTTTATGGTAATGTATCCCATTGCACACGGACACGTTATTAGTACTTAAATACACATTATGACCAACATCAGAATTATTATTAACAAATAGTTTTGTTTCAAAATTGGATTTGTGTAGTTGTGTTTTAGGGTCTGTCTCCATCGATTCACAATAATAAAAAAATTAAACAAATAATCCGGGTGTCATTCCCTAATTTCATTGCCTAGTTCCGACTTTCTAAACACTATACTTCGCTTGACATATCCTCATATATATCCTCATGGTTGAGTTTACTGCTTTATATATTCTATCCGCAACGTTCATCCCAGCACTGATAAGGTTTTATATACTACAAGGATAGTCATATTATCTTCAACTAATTTACCCTCTCGATCGAAGCCTTTTGAGGCCAAACCTTTCTGGAGTCAGCACATCAAAAACATCAAAATTGATTCGCATACTGAGTTTAAAAAAAGGAGCCAAAAATAACTTCGGTTATAAAAATAAAGCCATTTAAACCTATGTATATCATATCAAAAATTTATACTTTTAGACACCTTTGGAGAATACCTCAGTATTATGGAATTGTTGAGTCTCTGGAGAGTCCGATATGAATGGAGTACAGCCCTGAACTCACACAAAACTGTGGGGGGCGTCCGGAGACGAGCCACTATCTATCCCATTACCATTCGTTACCATTTTATTACCATCTTTTACCATTCGTCGGGTCACAAAAGGTTTATATCGAACTCTTTTATTTTTTTCCTTAACTGCTTTACGTATAAAAATTTACAAATTAGATTTTGTAGGTGTTATTTTTTTTTAAGCATCGACATTATGTTATGGATGCTAACAATATTATAGACCCATTATTTTTATAGTTTAAATGGGTAAACGATATCTGATCTGTTGTGTTTTATCAACGCAATAAAATATGTTGATTGCTGTTAAGTTTCTGTTATCTATACAGAGAGACCAAAGTTATTAACATACTACCTACTTTCAACTCGGCTTTTAAATGCGTTCTAACACTATACTCATAAATATTTTAATTAATGTTAGTTATAAGCTTTTAGCGCTACAACATTCTTAATAATGGATAGAGCTTTTTGTAAATAGTTTTTAATGTTATAGCAAGTAATAATTTAAAAAAATATACCTACACAATAACACTAGATTTCACTCGCGGCTTCGTTCGCGTGAATGTCGGTTTTCGTATTAAGTGAAAAATCCCGAAATGATTATAGATTTACAAAAAAAAGTACAAAACCTATTTTTACTTGTATTTTTATACCGTAATGGCGGCTACTGAAACGGATATTAGGCTGTGTCGTCAGTTCTACTTTGATGAATACCAATTTTGATGAATATGCTGCAGCATTTAAGTAGAAATAGTACTTTTAAGGTACATTGGTGGTGTTAAACACGGCTTACCATCGAAGGGTCGTGGCTCCGATCCCGGTCCCCGTACCACACCACTGAGTTATTATTTGTAATTCATGTAAGGTCTACATTGTAGACACCAATGTCCTTAACGGAGAAGGAACGCTTCGTGAGGAAACCTGCATGCCCGCATGGGTGTGTGAAGTCTACCAACACGCACTAGGCTAGCGCGGTAGACTACGGCCTCATCCCCCTCCTGATAAGGGGAGATCCGTGCCCCTGTAGTGGGGACGAATATGGACTGGGGATGATGATAATGAGTACTTTTAAGAGTACAAAAGTGTAACCAAAATCTACGCGCTGGTTTTTGCGTGAAGCTCGAACAAACAAACAAACATCGACGGATTGGGTTTCAGAAGTCCTTAATCAGTCGATCTGAGTATTTTTTTAAATTTTTTTATTTACAAAATTTGTAATTTATCAATTCTATAACAGTATAGAATCTATACTATTATAAAATTGTGTCTATACTATAGGTAGATGATGACCTACGCATCCGAAATACGGTCATCGATATGCCGCATTAAAAAGCTCAAGGTGACCGAGCGAGCAATGGACAGAGCTATGCTTGCAGTTTTTTACAGTTAAATTGAGAAGATGAGTAGGTGAGCAAGGTTCAACGACATAGGACAAACGGTTACAAAGCTGAAAATTCACGAAACTCAAGGCCCCAGAGTGCTGAAATGATAACCCCGAACCAAAAAGTGTGACGTGGGTTGACCCTCGACTATGTGGAGCTAATTATGATCGCGGG
This sequence comes from Thaumetopoea pityocampa, assembly GCA_017165845.1. Taxonomy (NCBI): domain Eukaryota; kingdom Metazoa; phylum Arthropoda; class Insecta; order Lepidoptera; family Notodontidae; genus Thaumetopoea; species Thaumetopoea pityocampa. The sequence goes on along the minus strand of WUAW01038511.1, from coordinate 32,835 downwards.
TAACCAACCCTTGTAGATGATGATTAAAGGAGGGCTTTGTCCAACAGTGGTTGTGTTTTGACTGATATGAAAATGACGATTATTAGTATAAAAAAAATTTAAGTGAGAATAGATTGATATACGAAACAAATAACATTTTAAGTAGTTTGTTGCAAAGCTGATAATAAAAAAAATTGCCGTCACATGTGCTAACGCCCATAATTACCTACTATATCAATGTCGTAGAGGGTTACCACTCGACTTGAGACATTATCTCTGTTTTCTTGGAAATATGGTTGCCTACCTGAGTTTTCACAGGACATGTCCTTTTTTGGGATATTCTGCGGTGTCCTGAATATTTAGCAAGTATCATCCTGGAGTTTTTAAAGCGTCCTGAATTCATGATAAGGTCTTGCGTTTTAAATTCGTGCGCTATCATTCCCAACCTTACGTTTTATTGGTAGACATCGCGCCTGGCGTGTTAACGCGAGAAACTCTTTTATAAAACAAAAACGCGCAGTTTATTGGTCGTTTCTTTCTAACTACTAAAAACAGTCTTTCGGTATATCATAAGCTGTTTGCTACAGGTTCGCTCGTGAGATATTAACAAATAGTGTTCTATGTAACTTCGATAAAGTGTGTGAATTCCCACAGAAATTTTGTCTTTTAATAATGTAAGTTAAAATGTTTAAAGGTTGTCTGGAAGAAATCGTAGTTTGCGAAAAGACCGCCTTGTGTACACTTTACGTAATTGTAATACTATATTAAAATTTGTTAAACTGATGTACAGTAAAAGTGTATTTTATCTTAGATACATGATCCATTCCGCGAAACTCGAAGACCAGTTTTTTTTAAGTTTTACGCCAGCATTAACGTGTGAGGTCGAACGTGGATCTTGATAATTAGTTTGCTCTAAAAGTTGTGAGAAGTGCCGTGGAAAAAGCTACGCTTGGAGTATTTTTGAGGATAGTATCGAGAATAATAAATTCGAGAATCTAAGCAACCGAGACAGCCAGCGAAAGATCAACAAGCTGAAATGGTAGTGGGGCGGACAGAAATATCGTTGAAATACATGGCCGATGGTAGACGAGTTTTGGAATTAAGTGTGTTTGTACATACGAGTAAGCACAGTGTTCGCAGTCCCCCTAACGCTGCCAGATAGAAAAACGGGACGATGGAGTGATACATGCAGACCGACTGTTTGTACAGACGTGCGATAAGGGAGACCTATCTCCAGCAGTGGGCAGATGCAGGTTGTGATAATGACGATTCAATATCATATTCAAGTTTGTCTTATAATTATAGATCGAATTTCATCCAAATCAGCCGTTAGGTGTGAGGAACAAATATCTAAACTTTCGAGTTTATTAGTAGAATATTCAATCTGAAATAGAAGTGGTAACGCAATTATAGTAACGCAATATGATAAGTATTCATTTCATAATACGTATATGCAAGCAGCAACTATTGTTGTGTGGCGTCGGCGTCATAATAGCGTCACGTTTAATAGCGTCATCTTCCCGTGGACGCTGTGAGAACCACTAAGGAACTTAACAGGACAATAGGCTGCAGCGCCAATCTGTTATTCAGTTAAAATCTACTGCTATTTCCAAGACCTCTGCCGAGCGTGTAGATTATGGCATAACTTTCCATTATATAGAGAAAACCCATGTCCAGCAGTGAACTTCTACAGGCTGATGATAATGATAATGATAGGCAAGCAAGGTGGTGGGAAATAATGGAAATGATTAGTGAGAATATTGTATTATAGACTGGGCATGATGGAGAAAACTAAGGTGGAGATGGATCTGTAAAAAAAATCTACGATCAATTATGGCGCGCAGAAAACATTGTAAAAGTCATGCATATATGTTTACATGCCCACATAATTACGAGAAGAAATAATGTATAACAAATATTATTCAGATCTGAAATGTTCCCAATAAATCTTATTGGCAACCCTATAAAAACTAGCGTTTACCTAACAATTTTCACAAACTGCTAATTATACGCTACACCTAATTCCCACAAAGGGTGATGGCTTATTCTTCACCAACTAATGGCCCAAATTATACTTTATAATATTGTAGATAAGTCATCAAATTCTTTAACAAATAAATTCAATCCTACTACGAAAAAATCAAAACGAATGTGTTCTAAGGGATGTTCACATGCAACTGTGTGTCACATTCTAAAGTATCTTATGAACCAAAGATGTACGGGTAATTATTGACTTAATAATCTAAACTTTAAAGTTCAATTCAGCATGACTTATTTTATATATTATAGAATTTTGTTCAGGGGTAATTTGCCTTTGGGACCAGATTCCCCATTGAGATCTCTGTTTGGCATATCCGCCAGTTTTTCAACGGCAGATGTCTAAAAGTACGGTCCTCCATTGTGCCTCAACTCACTGCCCAATTATATTGTTAATTTTGAAAATAAGCATTGAAATATAAAACTGCCGCTTCGCATAATAAGCCATTATGCTAAGCTTGAAAAGTTTCGCAAGCGGTGTCGTATATCGCCTGTGAGGTGTTAATTTATCGCACACGACAAAGGATATGGTAATATGAATGTCTAGGGTCTCTAAAAGGGGTCCGCTTAAAGGCTTATTAATATGCCTTGTTCACTTCTAGAAAGAAAGAAAGAAAATATTTATTCATTGCCAGATTCAACCCGCAAACACGTTTCGAATGATTGTGGACAGAAAAGTAGAAGGAAGGAGGTAGTTACTATACGTAGGTACACATTATTCATACATTGTAGGGGTACATATCACACTGCATATTTAAATACGAAGATGTGTGGTATGCTCAACGTCTGAGCGACACGACCAGGGTCCAGCAGAACACAGAGTCGGTCATATTACCTGGAGTATACCCGGTGCCGTAATAACAGACTCTGATTAAGGAAGGAAATCCCGTTTATTTAATAACAGTTATGACGACAGACCGGCTCAGTTGTAGTGACCCTGCTTCTGGGTCAATGGGTTCCGGGTTCGAATCAAGTATGTATATCGTTGTCTAGTATCAACGTCATAGAGCATTAAGACATAGAGTTTGAGGCTATATCAGTGTGTGTGGGTGGCCATATTTTTATTTGTGAAGCGCGTGTTATTTTTGGACAGATATTATGATAAAACATATGTTCCCTATATTCTGCCGTGAAACAGGAGTACATATTAACATACACAGTTAACAACTATAAATATTATGTAATATAAAATATATAATATGTATATAAAAAATATAATATGTACCTATTGTATAATATAAAAAATATATAATATATAATGGAGTACATATCAAAATATTTTTAACTCACGCGTTTGTTATTTCTTACCGCGTAAACCTTTATACAGATGTGGATTCAACTTGACACACAGATAAAACATGTCCTGGATATTTTTTTATCCCGGTAATCCGATGCGGTCGGATAACAGTTCAAATATTAGTTTTATTAATCACGCGGGCAAAGCCGCGTGCAGAATTAGTCAGTAATAAAATTATATGTCTTATCAGGAGGGTGGAATCAGCAGCGAAATTCTATAAGCACATGAATCAAAAAATCTTCTAAAACATTAAAAAGAATCCAATAAAAAAGGAATAAACAGCAAAATCACTTGAGCACTGTTCAAGGGCGTATAATTCGATAGCTTTTATATTAAGGGCCCCGGCGGAGGCCTCTTGGCCCTCCTCTTTGCGGTAACTTAGTTTACGTCATGCGATTCGCCCTTTTCCCCAAGATGTATTACCTAAAATGTAAATACGATTGTTGCTCAACAGTTGTACAATTGTCGTAATTTTGCAACATGTATTGATTTTATACCACGATAATGGCAAACTAACAAAGCCCATGGACGCCCGAAACAACAGGAGTACGACATTAACCTTCTCGTTATTTTATTCTAATATTTACTTTTTAGTTTGATTATTAACTATAAAAACGTGTTTAAATATAATTCATTTTTAATTTTTTAGTTCGATCTATAAAAAAGTAAATTATTATTTGTTAAAAAACAAAATTTTTTCATAAAAAATAAAACTGTTATTAATTTTTTTTTATTAATGTATTTTCATCGGTCCTTGACAGGTGTGCAAAATTTTGAATTAATCTAACTTTTTAAAGTGGGTAAAAATTGAGTTCAAAGATTCCGTTACATACATACAGGCGAAGCTAATAAAAAAAATCGTGTTAAGAACGTCTCAAAGCTGATTTATCTATAGTTCTTGTAAAATCTAGTCCACTAATATGATGCCAAAGTTTGGGTATTTGGATGACTGTGACTCAATTAGGTTAAAACAGTTGAATCGTTGTGAATGCTATGCACGCAGATAATTAGAACATACTTTACAATGACAAATTTTATAGCAATCCAAGCGAGTGATGCCGCGGGAAGACGTTAATCTTTATAAAAAAACAAAATCTGTATTTTTATGGCTAGCAAATGTATGATTTTTTAAACTCTAATTCTATAAAATAATTTTAAATTTTTATAGTAGTAAAAAATAATTATATAAAAACTTTTATGATCATTAAAGGTGCACCTGGACTTAACAAATTTAATTAGCGACTTGGATAGCCTTACTGCTGACGGCTATCACCTTCAGCTATAATTATTAATGAGTCGCAAATTTAAAATCCTTGCACCTGTTTCCAAAAAAATATCATTTTCGGGAAGGACTTCAAGAATACATTAACATCAATCACATAACATAATCCCCAATAACTGACTTTATTATTTAAAATTATTTTCTAGAATCATCAAAACCAGTGTTTTGTAGTAATTCGACGAACACCTAGTGTCTCCAAGCGGCCCAACGAATGTTACACAACATGTATCACAGGTTGTATCACAGGAGGTTAGGGTAAAAGAGTTGTATAAAATTAACAAGTTACAAATAATTTATATAAAATGAAAATACATCAGTTGGAAGTAGATGTATAAAAATTTCTTCGCAGTCGACAGAATTCACAAAACGCGCACAATATAGAGAATGGTTGTGATGAATGGAGAAGATAGAAATACCGGAAAATAGAAACACTTTATGTCTATTTGGTGTATATAACTGTAATATTTAACAAAGACAAAAGTCAACACCAAAACAAGTTACTAAGGTTGTTGGGGTTTATGTTAGTTCTTCTAGTTGCTCTAGAATTCTAGGATAGG
>WUAW01038511.1:1744-27624 GCA_017165845.1 Thaumetopoea pityocampa | reverse complement strand
GTCCATCTCGTAGGTGGCCGTCCCACACTGCGCTTGCTAGTACGTGGTCTCCATTCAAGGACCTTTTTTTAGGATAGGGCCTAGATTTAATTAATAATTAATTAATTTAAGGGTCTCTTTAAAGAACTAGATATATCTATTTTTTGCATCAAATCGCGGCTATTGAGAATTTAATAAATTGTTATTCGTTACTTACATAATACATTTCATCCCCAGTACATATTCTTCCGCACTATAGGGGCATGGACCTACAAACCATTAGGAGGAGGATTAGGCTGTATTCTACCACGGTGGCCTAGTGCGGGTTGGTATACTTCACACACACCGTTTATGAGTAAACCTGCTTGTTTGCTCACGAAGTTTTCCTTCTCCGTTAAGTACAATTTAGACCGTACATGAATTAGAAATAACTCGGTGGTAGAGACCGGGATCGAACCTACGATCTTTCGACCGCAAGCCGTATTCGGAATCATTAGACCACCAATATAGTGTATATATTTTGATATTACTATTACTAAAAATGTAATGTTAAAGTGGGTATACTTGCGAGCGATAATAACAATTGCCAGGCGTTTATGCTCTAATTGTAAGGTCAGATGGCACAACCGGTTGCTACATTTACATAATAAAGTGTCAGGCGCCGAGCCACACGGACCGTCTCGACACAGGAACCACCTACTTGGGCGTATTATGATTCAATTACAACTGATCAACATTCGTGACTGCAAGTACCTCCGAGTGTGCCATACGGTTTTTAATTATTTGTTTTTACCAAAGTATTTTCCCAATCAGGTCAGGGTTTGCTACCGATGGTATCCCCTTAAGCCTCTGCAGCCTTGCTACGATTGGTGTTATTGAAACACTAGCCAGGACCCACTGATCCCACGTACCTTCATTGACATGGAGCGACAGAGAAATGGTAGAATGCTTAGCCGAGCTATTGAAATGTTTTAGCGCGCGCGGGCACAGAGCGAACTTCATCCGAGCTCCACTAAGTTATATCATCATCATTATCATCAGCCCGTAAGATTCCATTGCTGGACACGGGCCTCCTTCTTCAAAATTTGCCATAATCTCCACGCTTGGCAGACGGCTTGGAGATCGCAGCAGATTTTAATTGAATAATAGGATCACGCTCCCGCCCGTTATCCTAATGCATCTCTTCGCTGATTCTCACCACTCCACGGGACGAGATGGAGTGACGCTATTATTCCGGCGCCACACAGCATTTATGCCAGCGCCACACAGCGTCTACTCGTATATAATTTATAGTTTGTTCTAATACAAAATAAATTATTTATCATCTCTTGTACTATCAAAGTAACAGTGATTTACGTGTGGAAAATGCTTGGATTTATACGTGACGTTGTTGTGTCAAGAACCATCGAAGCTGTGGCAGGATGCTCACGTGATCACATGGCTGCGGCAAAATGGGCTAGAGAAGACGACTAGGGGGTTTTAGTGGGTACAAGTCCCACATAACCTTTCTGAGGTATACGGCAGGCATTTTCCCCCGGGCTAAAGAAAGGGGGACGATTCAGCGGTTATGTGGGTGTTTGCACTCACTAAAAACCACGACGTCCAGACTTGACTCTGTACCCGGCCGCGGGCTTTGCGTGAGCATAATAATAATAATAATACCTTTATATATAATAGTTCTGAATTTTCTTTTAAGTGAATTTCACCTGGGCCAGAAATTCCGCTCTTCCATATCCATAAAACTAACAGCTAAGTTACAATAAACTAACTGTAAACTTGTATTAACCTTTAATCACTTAATTTAGTTATTTTTACTGCTAATAATACTAAAGATATATAAATTATAAATTAGAATTATATACAAAATATATGGGTTACATTTCAGAATTTGATACTTATAAGTATCTAACACTATAGGAAGATATATGATAATACAATGTTTGTATATCAATCAACACATTTGATTTCCGTCTAACAATTATTGTTTTTTTTTAAATCTAAGAATACAAGTTAGTTTTTATCATTATCAGCCACGAGACAGCTTTGAGCGATTTTCGCTAATCCCTACACTTCGCGAATTAGTCATTTATGGCTAGTCAAAAATTATGCCCAATATTATACTGTGTCAATATATACTGTATTACTTTGCAAAAATATTATACTTATATAAAAACATAAATGTAGCAAGTTGTCTATCAGAATCACGCAGAGTGTTAAAAATGCAGTATACATTAAGTTATTTAGGTAAATTTATTTATTTAATATACTGCAGGACATTTAGGTCATTTATAAAACGAGATTATTGTTTAAAAGGATTCATAATTAAAAAAATTCTCACCATATACAAAATGTCGTTCAAATGACAGTAATTTAGGCGCGAAAATCATGGATTAAACTGACACGGCGAACGAAATAGCACGAATAAAAAGCAATGTAGCGCGGAATATTTCATGGCTCGTTATATTCACGCCCACACTTTAAGGGAACTGACAGTGAAACGGGTAGACCTGTGGAATGAATTACATGATTTTCTTTGTTTTTTCCTCTCTCCGTTACGCCTCTCGGACACTTTACTAGACGATTGCGGCCACGTTGAATGGTATTATTCTGATTTTTTTTTTTTATAAATTTCATTTCGTTGATCATCCTTGAGATGGATCTGGTGTTATTGTATAGTTATAATAAAGCATTATATTTTTACATACAAAACCTCACCGCCTTATCTCCAATGGGATCGTCTGAGACGTTTGAAAGAGAAAACACCAAAATGTACTTGTAAGTGAATTTATTGCTGCGACTGAAAAATAATTGACAAATACAGTCGAGTTTGTTAATGTGTGGACATATCTAAATTCAAGTAATTTATTATATTCAAACTTGCATTTTATTTTAACAAGTCAATATATAAATAAAGTCTTATTTAGATGTGACAGTTCACGTTTGGTAATAACACCTAACCGGTGAGTTTGCTCACGACCACATTTTTTATATTAGAGGGGACTAACGGACAAGCGTATCACCTGATGGTAAGTGATTACCGCTGCCCATAGACACCCGTAACACCAAATGGATCGCAGGTGCGTGGCCGGCCTTTAAGAAGTGTAAGTTTTAAATTTTTAAATTTTGACGAGATATACGGTGATGGAATCCAGCGGCTGGAATTAGCCCAAACAATTCCTCGGAACACCCCCCATGATGGATACGATAGAAGATGCAGAGAAATGCTACGTCTCTCCGCAGGGTCAGTGGGTCTAGCCGATTGGAGATCGCTTGGTCGTCGACGATTCGAGCCGATCTACGCTGATTACGATCAAAAGATTGAAGCTGGTATTGGGGACTCCAACCCAAAGATGAGAACAGTATTCCATGTGAGGCCGCTCTTGTGTCTTATAAAGTAGAAGGAGATGGTGCAATCGATTTGAAATGTAACGGTAATAAAATATTGAAATTTATAAATATGAGTTTAAATCGCAAAAGTTTAAAAAACCTTATAGTGCTTATATAATTATGAACTCGATTATATTTGTTCCCAACACATTTTTTTGTAAATTTTGAAGTGAATAAATTTCCAATTGTAGACACTACAATCTGTCATTTAGTTTACCTCCAAACAATCGTGCTCAGAGTGCCCCGCGCATTTCGGTTAGGGGGTAAGATAAGGTATGACCCTACAGGTATAGCACCAAATCAGCCCCGGGAGTATAAATCTACATAAATGAATCTACTCGAATCGTAACAGTACAGTACACTTTAACTGATTCCATATAAACATTTTTAGAATGAAAATTCTTTTCAAATACTACATTGATTCCCAATCTGTGGTTCGCAGACTACCAGGGATCCGCGAGAAGTAAAATCCGCGAAGGAAAGTTATAAACCGATAAATCATTGACTCGCAGCAGATGCGGGAGTGGCGAGGAACATGCGAACAAGGATTTTAGCAGAACACCTTTGTTCACAGGTGCTTATAATAAAAAAAACAGGACTAAAAACCGATTACAAGCACGTAATCTTGGTAGCTTTGAGAAACAGCGTTAGCCTCAAAATTATCCAACTTATAAATCAGGACTAAGCCCAAAAATCACATTGGTTTTTAATAAAAACTTACTTGTTTAAAAGTATAAACTTACTTGTTTAAAAGTATATATTTAAATATTATTCTAAGATTAATGTTTAGCTATAAATAATGATTAAAGTTTATTTTCAAATTCTCGAATTATTTATTATGAACCGCGGGGTCCTTGAACTGAACAAAACGTTTGAGTGACCCTTGAATAAACAAAGGTTGGGAAGCTGTGACATAATATAAAAAAATCGAAATTTAGCAGAATAAAAATTATTTGTGCTCAAAGACAGAAAATTGATTTTAAGAAAAAAATTTAAACACATTCCTAAGTACACTTTAGAAGTATAAAGAAATTATAAAAAGATGATTACTTAGACTGCTAAAATATTCAATCGAGATAATAAAAAATACGATTATATAAAAACACGATTACTTAGACTACTAAAATATTCAATCAAGGTATTATTCTATTTGTCTATTCAATTGTAATTTACGATGTTTTAGAGAATTAATGGATTTAAGTTCTATTTTGGTTAATCAGATTGGTAGTCAGATCAAAGATCTGACTGACGTTATTGAATGTAACATTTTATAATTATATTTTTTTTATAAAACTGTAGGTAGAACAAAAAGGGCTGTATTTATTGTTTTCAGTATTGATGTTAGTAAAAATTTACCAAATGATACACCAATCAATTACATGAAACATCAACGCCAACTAACAACACCATACATATAAATCTCAATTAATATTGTAATTGGCTATGTGGCGCTGGAATAATAGTGTCACTCCATCTTATCCTGTGGATGCCGTGAGAACCAGCTAAGGGATGTACCGGGATAATGGGCAGCAACGTTATCCTGTTATTAAATAAAAATCTACCGCGATCTCCAAGACGCCTGCCAAGCGTGAAGATTATGGCAAATCCCCCCCTTTTAAGGAGGAGGCCCAGGTCCAACAGTGGACTTCCAGGGGCTGACAATGATGATGAAGATATAAATATCAAACACTACAGTATACTAACATTTAAATACTATATTAAAACTTTAAGTGATTAGTCAATTGGTTTGAAAATCACAGGTGTTGGAAATTGATTCTTTTTGAATAATATTTATAAATGCTAATTAATGTTTAACACACGTTTTATCCATGCAAAAATCATTGAACAGCTGTTGATGCCTTTATGAAGAACAAACGGGAAGAATAAAGAAAAATTTTTGCATTTATATTATTACTAGCTATTATTACCCGCGACGTAGCTCGCGTGAACTATCTACTCGAAAACCTTCCCGAGCGATCGCCATAATAACATCGCGTATAGTCATGAGATAACCAATCGTTATGCGATCGTCTCATGACGATCTCATAACGATCGGTTGAAAGGTATGGAAGTTGAAGCGTTACAGCGTCATCTAGAAGCGAGATAAAATAGATAGCATAAGAACCATTTCCACGAAAAAACCAGATGTTTCATGGAGATCGATTAAACAGCGTTGGAGTGAGAATTTCACATTTATACCATCGTCAATTTTTGTACATATACCAGCTGTAAATCGACTACGTCCGCGACTTCGCATACGTAACGCCATCTAGTAGCAAGTTATATCAAAATGTGTGGCGCGAAAATATTCCGTGTTCAAATAGGATACCGTGTTCAGTAAGTATACAACATTTCATGGCAATTGTTTGAACGGTACAGATGTTAATACATTGAACCGGCATCTATTAAGGAGTTAAAATGGAAAACATAAAATTCTTCTCCATTAAAAATTTACTCGGATGTGTCAAATTTCATGGTTATTGGTGAAACGGTGTTGATTTTTATACGTCATATACACGAACATCCATTTTTATACAAATACAGACAGGAGGAAACATCTACAAATCGAAAAAAAAAAATTGTTCCTAGTTCTCAGAATAAGACTTCCACATAAAATACTTTATCTCATGAGACTGCAGTTTGCAAAGTTACCTTCTTTTATTTACAACCGCCGCACAGTTTACAAGCTATCCTTATCCAAGTTAGGATCCCTCTTCTGTTGTACTGTCGCAAAAAAGGTATAAAATCTACTAGGAAATAATGTATGATACTTACTTAATTTATCGTGTTAGCAAAAAATTTATAACGATAAATTGAAAATTATTAGAGCACTTCAATCAAATCGATCTGGACCAAAAGACAAAAAACAAAGAAGATAATTGTTACGTTTATGCTTGGCAGGCGCTTTAAAGTTTTTTAACACAGGGTAATCTATTTTCATAGTATATATTCAAGTACATTGATGTTCTAACTCGCAGAACCGATGGACGTTGGGGTCTTAATGTGCTGGAGTGGCGACCCCGAACCGGAAAGCGTAATGCGGGTAGACCTCCGACTAGATGGATTGATGACCTGGTGAAGGTCGCAAACGATCGTTAGAGGCCTATGTCCAGCTGTGGACGTCTGTGAGCTGATGTGATGATGATGATAATGTTCAAGTGGTGCTATACACGGCTTGCGATCAAATTGTCGCAGATTCGATCCCAGTCCCGTAGCACTGAGTTATTTCTAATTCACGTACGGTCTACATTATAGACATCGATATAATTAACGGAGAAGGAAATCTTCATGAGGAAATCTGCATACCTGTATGGGTATATAAAGTCTACCAACCTGCACTACGCCAGCGTGGTACACTATGGCCCTCCTGATCAGGGAAGGTCCGTGTCCCTGTAGTGGGGACGAATATGGGCTGGGGATGATGAATCTGTTTTTTATAGTCTGTAAAATGCCTAAACTCATTCCGCCCGCACCAAGGGCACTCGTCGTACTTAGGCTCTTGTGCCCAACCGTGGGTGTTTGCATTCCAAGGTACACAGAATATTCCTGCTGCCCACTACCCTGGTGCTTTCGTCAACTATCTCTCACAGCACTCATAGTAAGAGATGGATCGACACTTACACCGGCATCAGAAGCAAATCATCGCACAACAGAGAAACGTCATCATTATTATTAGTCTGAAATATTATCCACGTTATTCAATCAAAATGTACTACGACCTCCAAAACCCCTGTCCAGGGTGGAGATTATGGCAGATCCCTCCTTCATGGCCCATGTTCAGCGGTGGACCTTCACGGACTGATTCATCGTGTTCTTTTATATGTGTCGTACTTCTGTACATAAAAATAGGATTTTTCATTGTTAGACACATCGAATTGGCAAACTAATATTTAAGATTACTTTTAAATCCACGAAGCCGTGGGATTGCAATGAGGAACTTTTGAACCTTATAAAATGACGGCGACGTGGTTAGCCATCCGACACGTCTCGTTGCTCGCGGGGGCGAAACGTGGGCTGCAGATAACCAATTTGCTACATTCGTAGCAGGTGGAAAGAAGTGGTCTCTGCCTACCCCATTGGGAAGGAGGTGTGACTGTATGTACTTATACGAGTATACTATGGTTTCGGCTTACCCTTAAGGAATATCGGCGTGAGTGTATGTATGTTTTAAATTCAACTCAGTTTGTTCATTTAGTTCCCCATATTCAGAAAGCACACATTTGCTGCACCGAGTATACAATACTTTCGTTTCAATGAAGGTGCAAATTATTTGCGCCATTACGTAACATTACGCGCTGATTACGCACAACGTTGAAACCGCATTACTGATGGCGCATAGGGTTGTCAGTCGATGTTTTTTGCAAATCCAATCAATTTAGTCACACTAACGCCGTCACACGACGAGTTTTGTTCTAAATATAAATATGTTATACTCTAGCTTATTATTAAGAAATATATCCTATATAATTAGGGCCTTCACAATCTTAGCGGTAGAGGAGGATAAAAGAGTAGTACAGAGAAAAAGAACGGAGCATGTGAGCACTAGACAATAACTTGAAAAATGGTTTTTCAGTTAGCCCGCCTAAATCTAGAAGACAAACGGGATTGTTGTTAGTTTTAGCTGTTTTTTTTATAACTGCTGAGTTATCAAAATTAGTTAGGTAAGTTATGTATAGGTTCGATATGGTAGTATTTCTGTTGTAACATAACCTAACTAAATTTACTGAGACTCACCCTATTTTTTTCTAATGCCAATCGCCAAAACGAGATAGCAAACATTTTTAGCGAGTACCAACCTACATTTCTGTCAAAAGATACAAAAAATGTTGTGTTTTTGCGTATCTTTAGTCGGCATGCTCCGAGATCACGTCTAAATGTCTTAATATTGACGTGTCAAAACAAAACTAACAGCACCAAATTAGTAACTATCTCGTTTTGGCGTTTGACATTAGAAAAAAAAAATTGGGAGAGACTATATTTGGTTGAGTTCTGTTACCACAGAATTACCACCATTGTCATAAAAAAATGTAAAAAAAACACATATTTTTTTATTACATATTCTTCTATAGCGATCGAGAGGCCGTGAGTCTGTTTTCACCGGCTTCCCGCGGCCTTAATTAGATTATCAGTCCACCTAGTCGGAGGTCGACCACCACGCTTTCCCAGAAAATGTCCGAAAAAACTTGGCATTTTGCGGCCAACAGTGTTTGTGATCCATATATAGAAAACCAAGCAACGGTTTTCAGTTATAAAATGTATTCGAGGCATACCCTTGACTAGTTATAATAGTAGCCTTTACTATTTTTCAGTCCATTAGTAGTCTGCAGTATTAAAAATTTTTATTATCAAATTTAAAAATATCGTATGGATTTATAGATTAAAAAAATAATCAGACCCCAGAGTCAAAGTCAATAACTTTGACTTGACTTTTATTGCTAGAGTTCACCACGAGTAATAATTTTTATCCATTAAATAAAAAAAATATTAATTCAACTGTCAACCCTACATTGGTGATCGTTTCCAAAAACCACACATTTGAACTGTGATGGTAGCGTAATGTTACAAAATTGGATGAAATTATTTTTATTTAATGTTTTTGTACGTTTTTAAAATATCGGTAGCACTATACATCGCATGTCATGTAGTACCGGCATAATATTAATCCATCTCTCTTCACCACCCACCACCAGGACCTTGGGTAGCAGTGTCATCATGCGATTTAACAAACATTTATTGCGATCACTAAGATGCTTGCTAGGTGTGGAAAGAAAAAGGAATCCCCTCTTTTATGGTGAAGCCATACATAACGACGTTTGAAAGGCAATAGGGTATAAGCGACAAAAACCAAATTGTCCAGGAGAGCAGTTTAAAGTTTGAAATTGTAGAAACATGGACAATGGAAACAGCTCTAGAATCAAGAAAAATAAAAGCTTTAATTGGCAGAGCTTTTATTTATTTCATTTGACGTTGTTTTATGTGGTTTTATGATGTTTATATATATCTTAATTAGATCAATTAATTGTTTGAGTTTTTTACTTGGGTATAAGTGACAAAAGTCATTGTAGAACCATGGACGTAAGCGCATTCGAAAAAGCGGACAATTTTAAGTAGGATGGCATACATAACTTATTTATGACCAATGCCCTATTTACCTTTCAATCGTTGATATGTTCAGCATTAGACTTCGATAAGATGAAAGCAAAGTTTATGAGTATCGCATCATCAATTATAGAAAATAATAGTAGGATCGGGTATGGCCGTGACCATTCGTGCGCTCTGCGAATAAAGTCAATCGTAAATAACCACACAACTTGCGGCCAAGCTTATGGGCTACGAACCGCAGTAGCCGCACGAAATCATAATCTTTGTATTTTAAAACACAACAGCTCTCCCGTAACCGCGCCAGTCGCTAGTGGAATTCAGTCATGAATTTTAAGTATATTATAATATTGTATATAGTATAGCATGGTATAGTACAGTATAGTATAGTACAGTAAATAGCACTCAAATATTAATAATCGGCTATGATTGACTGGATTCGGTTCTGTGGATCATCGTCTCAGTCTTTCATATTACAAAAGAGACAACACCAAACAAAAGCAGGCCGATGATAAATAACAGTTCTCTTTTCCGACCGATTTCCTTAACACTACACTGAACGCATTTTAATATTATTACTAAATTAATAATTTAATAATGTAATATTATCAGTTAACGACATCGTTTTCTAGACCTTTTAAAAGCGTGTTTAAGTGTAACAAAAACACGACGACGACCAACCCGACCGGTTACCTTAAAGGATGCGTTGTATGGATTCCGAACGTTCGCACTGTGTACCGGTTATATGTAACAATATACATATTTATACGTTGAAGGTTCATACGTATAGCATGCACTTATAAGTATGATCTAGTAGATCTACTGGATGGTGATGAGTGTACGCACAAAATTTATAGGCTGAAAAGGAGTTTGGCGTACCCTGATAGGCCCAGTGGTAGGTAAATGTAGGTAGGTGTGTGGGTATATCTAACAGTACATACAGAAGACAAACTTGGGGCATGGCAAAGGCCAGCGTGGCAGTAATGCCAAAGTCTATTATACTCCAAAAACTTAGTTGGCGAATGGAGAGACTAAACTCTGTACCAATGTGGAAATGAGTTGCCTAATGCACGTTCCGTTAGAGAAACCTATGTACAAAGAAGAACTAGGGCCAAGAACAGCTGTAGTATGGCAAAACATCTCATAATGTCGAAGTACGGTGAGGCTTTCGCCTTATCCAGTTAGAGTATATAAATACTTTCGCGACCGCTGCATATAGTATATAGGCACTAATATTAGTTGGAATTTACAAATCACAATGTTCAACAATCCGTAAAAACGTAATTATACGTGAGCGGCTCCTGACTCCGGTTAATATAAAAACGTAAAAATACTACCAGGAAAGGCGCCCAGGAGAAACTTACTTTAACCATATCAACAACTTGTTCCAAAAAGGCCAAGTTCGTAGCACCCTTAATCGACGAAAGTGTATGAGATGAAGATGTATGGATGTGGATGAGGCGAGAGAGGTGTGTCAAGATATATGCGTAGGATGTGGCAAACTGTGGTCTTCGCCTACCCTTATGGGATACCGGCGTGAGAGTATGTATGTATGTATGTATGTAAAAATACTGTGACGTTGATGGTGGCATATAAAAGAAACGACCTTGCCACACAAAAATTTAATGTTATAAAATATACTAGGTCGGAATTCGGTGCCCGTCCACTGGTGATCACGGAGAAAGAAAGTGTCAACTTGGGAGCCCCCCAGTACTTCCCGGCCGACTTATCTGGGTTCGCGGTGCCGCTGAACCCACAGTGTCCCTCACAACTTGCGGAACAATGGACTCGAGCGTGAGGCTCCGGGGTTAATACTCCATTTCCTGTGTTATACGGCAGACCGGTTTACACAGGTTAACCAGCAGTGAGCAACACACGGTAATGATTACATTACAATATAGCATTAAGTAGTTAAATAAAATTACGCGCTAATTAAAATATTACGCCGAATATTGGAAAGCTATGAGAGAAAAGAACGATTATTTTTAGCATAACTGAAATACTGGTAAAGGACTACAATTAACAGCTACAGATCTAACCAAGATCTAAGCGAAAATAACCCCAGACTTACCGGGATTAAACTCCTTGGGGATCAAAGCCAATAATAAATAATAAATTTGGCAATCTCTCAGCTAGGTTTAAAAGGGAAAAAGAATGACCACAGGTGCCGCAAGTCTATATTAATAGAATGTTCTATGTGGGATTGCCAGGTCAACAATAAAAAAAAAACTTTTATTGAGAAATTTCAACAAAACTATCGGTTATACCGAGAAACGCATAATTTTACCCATTATATCGAGTAAGAGGCAGAGGTTGATATCACCTTCCCTCTAGTGGAAGAAATGACGTCACAGCTATTATTTTTCGATGATCCAATCGCAATAGCACCGACATACCCTGCATGATATTATATTTTATTCTTAGTAGTACCTACCCACGAAAAGTGAATAAATTATCCGCATATAAAAATATTCTATTACGATATGCATGTATGTGTGTTAGTAGCAAAAATATACAATGTCCCCACTATGTTAAACGTTCGAAATGGTGA
Source organism: Thaumetopoea pityocampa (assembly GCA_017165845.1). NCBI lineage: Eukaryota > Metazoa > Arthropoda > Insecta > Lepidoptera > Notodontidae > Thaumetopoea > Thaumetopoea pityocampa. The sequence goes on along the minus strand of WUAW01038511.1, from coordinate 15,608 downwards.
GGCTGAGGATTTTACGTAAATGGGTGTGTGTATATATTTGTTAATAAAAACATGTAACGTACTGATTACGTAAAATTACGTTAGCGGTCGCGAGTGTTAAGTGTGAACATATATCTAATTAAAGCTATCTCAGCAATATGCGTTTGAATAGAGCAAAACGTTAGGTTTGTAAAGAAAAGAGGGACCTGATAGTAATGGTAGACGAAGTCGTCACTACCACTCAAGATTCGAGATATACCTATTATTGCGTTCCTAATGTTGATGCATCAGGTATAACAATTCACTATCCGGGTATACCCGCACATACATAACCGGTGACTGTATTGTGATGAGCCGCAGTGCTGCAATAAAGTGCTGCAGTGCCATTTTGAAAATAATGAGTGAGAACCTTTATTTGGCGCTCCAAATAAAGGTTTTCACTCATTATTTTTTTCCACTCATTATTCCACTATAATCGTGTACAGGACTTTTGTGTACAAACACGTTGAGAAGAAATTTGTTCGGGCGTTGTAATTCTTCTAATATGTGGGTGGAACGCAATATTCGCGACTCTACTTATGAGGGTAGTTTAAAAACTACAACATTGGATTCAGTTCGCAAGTGCAGTGCTAATGAATCGCTGGAAATATTAATTTTTTTTATCGGTTATTTGTATAAGATATTGTGAGATCACGGAAATAATAGTAGTAAAACGCCATCATTAACGCGACCAAACAGCCGTCCACGTCGGAGTCATGATGAGTGAACTACTAACAAAATATTAATTAATATATTTAGTGCGTGTAATTTGTAACGTGTACTTATGTCGGTCCATTGGGATAGACCGAAATTTGTGCTATGCTCTGTACGGTACAGAGCCGGACTCTCGATTTATTACAACTTGCTTCATTTGCATTTATTTATTTACAAGCAGTGTGCCCGACAGGATTTCCCATCGGCAACATCTCAGAAACCATCCGTCTTTTCTCAAACGTTAGAGTTTTTGAGTAAATATTTAATCCCCGGGAGGATGAATTCTCATAAATCCTTTCTCAGTGCTCATTTGTATTATATAAAGATCTCCTGTATCCTTTTAACCCATCGGTTTAAACTATGCTTTATTTGCCAATCGACGGACATTCCTAACGTATTATCTACCAGATCTCCTTTACATTTGTAAAAGTATATTACCTGCTCTAAACTTAGAACCGTCATTTTTTTATTAAATTACAACATAAATCTCGGGCCAATAGTGACCCGGACTTTTATAAGGCATGCATGGGGCCGAAGCCAACACGTAGAGGCGCTTTTGACAATTTAATATATGTAATGTGACACCATCCGACGATTATCACTCTGTGGACTATATTATGCACGCAAGAACAATCCCCGGCCAGAGCTGGACTATTATAGGAAAAGGGGACTAAAAATGACTGGGCTATTAGGTTGATATGCCAGTGCACACAGTACTCAGGACTATGGAGGAGACTGTGGCGTCTGCCCGACACAATGTTGAAAACACGGATAAATGGGCAGACGGTGACTCGCCACTCTAACACATTAATGGGCCCCCGAAACGGTCGCACGTAAGAAGCGACAAGAGGGCAAAATTTGAAGAGTGGCTTAAGGGCGGAGAAGTGTCACTGGGCTTTAAACTGTACGATCACTTGCACCCTCAGAGGGTCCCATCACGTACCGCCAACTCACCACTTACGTTCCACATTCACCCTCGAGCATAATGCTCTCGCGACTGCTCTCTGGCCGGCCAATGAAGGCAAGGCAAGCCAGATGTAGGGGATCTGTTCTTCGTCAGTTTTCACTCTAGCCGGCCGGTTAAGGCAAGCCGGAGATGACGAACAGGGCCTTCCCCCGGGATTCGAGTCCGTGGGTTCGCTACACCCAACAGCTCGCCACAAGCTGCCCTGCGGGCTTATTATTATCACATGTAAGTATATGTATATATTATAATATTTTTATTATATTATAATGTATCATTTTAAATAAACACGCACAGTATAATTACTCCACCAGATCTAGTTATGAATACTATCCATCCAAAGGTCGTTTGGAATAGATCGCATATTGCAATAAAACCACCTAATGTATAATAAATACACTTTTTATTTCTTGCTAATTATGTTTGTAAAATTTGTTGTATTGGTGTGCAATAAAGTTATACCATTCCATTCGTTTCTCATGTCTATATGATAATTAATATAAAGAAATATCGTGGTCTAGAACTGTAAATAATGTTAATAGATTACCGAAGCGTTCAACAAACACAGTAATCACGGTAGCCGAGCAAAACAAAGGGAGTAAACCTCATTAAAGGCCAAACAATAGTCAATCTGAACGCAGACAGGCAAAATTACAAGCAGTTGGTTGCGCTGCGAATCGGATACATTCGGGCACCGTTTACGTAGTTTAGTAGGTACTTGGCTGTAGCTAAGATACTTATTTAAATGTATGTTTGAGACGACCTAATTCACTACATACATACATACAATCACGCCGTTTTCCCTGGTCCTCAGGCGGGGAATAGAACCCTGGTCTCCCACGTGATCAACGGGGATACTGACCAATATACTACCGAAGAATTGGTTTAGGCAGAGACCACTTCTTTCAACTTGCTACGAGCAAATTGACTATCCGGGTCTTCCGAAATAGCGTCTAAATCTTTTAATTTTTACGTTTTATAAACGTAACTGATAGCACCAAAATTGTAGCTATCTCGTTTTGGCGTTTGACATTAGAAAAAGATAGTAAGGGACTAAATTTGGTTAAGTTCTGTTACTACAGAATCAGCACCAATATGTAAGTTTGAGAAATGATAGAATTTTAGCCTTTTCAGTCCAGTACCGGACAAATAAATACCTTACTAAATTTACACCACAATTCTCCACCGCACTTTCCTCATCCAGCTACTACTAGTAAATAAAAAGATGAAATAAAAAGAAAAGAAATAAATTAGAACAAGTTATTTTCACCATTTAACTTATCTGCAATGTTCGATCCAACCGAACGAATAACTATGTTTAGTTATTATTTTCTTTTCTTCTTTTTGTTCATTATTCAGTTCGGTTACTTCATTTATTTTTAAATTATTTTCAGATTTTTTATGTTATTTGTGTTTTTTTTTCAGACTTGAAAGGAAGGGCAATCCTTCCTTTTTTGTCATTAGTTTGCTATTGACCAACATCTACTTCTATAAAAAGCCTGGTAAGTGTAGAGATTGTGGTAAATACTCCCTTTCTTTTGAAGAGTGAAATTTAAAAAAAATAACGTAAATAATAATAACGAATAACAAGTTCTCATTTTTAATATCTTCACTCTGCACCTGACAGGAACCTACGTTTCTCAAATAATAATAATAATTTTCTTCTTCGAAATCCTCCTCAAAGTTCTGGTTTTATTTACTCTTCTTGTACAGTCTATCTTCTTCTAGAATGCTCTCTCCACCGAGGTGAGATTGTCAATTAACCGCGACCCGTTCAAAATTAAAGTACAAGAACAAATTTTACGTGAACTATCGGAATCGTTATGGTAAGCTTGTTCTTTATAGTATTTTTTTTTTGTTTTTATTAGTATTTTACATATCTATATTACATTTTCACGTACTGCAGGGTTCATTTGCTACTGTATCTACTTCGTTGTCTCTGCATTATCCTAAATTTGAATGATAGAGAATGCCCTTGACATTAAATCTGCATTTATATGTACATATATTATATGAAGTGTAAACAAATAAATAGAGTATGTTAAAAAATATGAAAGTAAATTTTAAGTAATAAAATAAAGTTACTGAAGTTATTCTATAACGTTAATGTGACATACACTCTTATAAAGTGCCTACGGAGTGGAATCCAGAACCTAATTTAGCTTCAGCACTTATCCCGATCTAATAAAAGCTTAAGTAGTGTAGTATAAACTGAAAAAAATTGGTATACTTTAAGAAAAAAATCTAATAAATTACAATAAAACAATGTCAAAGTTCACTGTAAAAATTCAGTATAGATCTAGCGTAGGAGGTTCGTCGGAACTGTTTTAAGACTTATCATTCTACGCAGAAATCTCCCGTAAGTTTTTTCAATAAAGTATATTTTCTGTGATTTGAATATTCCATAAATTACATCACACTAGCGGATTTAATATTGATATTTAATTTAATTCAATGTTCACAACTTAATATTGGTATTATATGCTGTGTGGTTGTTATTTCAGCATCATTTAATAAAGTTTGTATTTATTTATTAAAATTTTTATAATTTTATACATTAGATATGTTTAACTATTCAATTCATTTTATAATAAATATTTTATATATGTAATTAGTATATTTATCATTACACTGGGTTGTGGCAGTTTTGCTACGATCAACAATTTAGCGTGTATCGGGAGGGAGGTTTTAAATTTAAAAGCGTATGCGTGGCGATTTACCTACGAGTTAAAAGCAGATATTAGTGTTGTGTATAAATTAGAATGAAATTTAAGATAAATTGAGGGTAGTTGAACAATATGCCAGCGGTTCGAGATGTCAACAACGGCGGGCTCTCTAACAATGGCATGAAATGTAGAGGTTATTAATTAAATTTTATAACTTGTCGCGATAAGTCCCGCCATACAATTTATACATATAAACATATAATTCCATCTGAATGTTTTATGTGGTACATAAAACTTAATGATATTAAAAAAAATAATTATGATATTAAACTTTATGATATAAACATTGTAATATTGTACATACTCGTATCTTACAAATAAGTAATGTACCTTTTTCCATCACAACATCTATACATTAAATTATTATAGATATAAGACATAGTTGGTATAGATTCATAGCATTGAAAAAAATTGTTAGATCTATTTAGCATTAGGATTAGGGTTGTTTTCTATTTGATTTTTTACACTGTTTATAAAACAGTATAGCAGCAAATACCATTATAATGGAAACCTTTTGTGAAAATAGCAGGAATTAATGGTAAAATGAGGTTGTAATTAATTAATTGAATTAATTGAAGAGCGGAGAGATAATGGAAACATCTCTGTTGCATGCCCGCATCATAATAGCGATGACGTCCATCCAAATATATGCATCCTTTTTTTGTAACTTGACGGTTACTACTACTACAAATTTTGAATGGTTTTTAATTTAATTATTACTGAAATTATTTACATTTTTTTTATTTTAGATTGTATCGCTATATATACTATTAGGTATATATTCTATTATGAAATTTTAATAAAACCAATTTAAAAAATTGAATCAACTACCCTATAGTCCGTTACGCTCAGTCCGCTTGCTATAATAATACTAACCACTGATCCAACACTATAGTGAATGCCTTTCTCTACTTTATTTTACTGCTCTATTACTTTCACTTTCTTCTCTTTATTCCTCCCTAGAACTCACACTGAACTGTCTGCTAGGCGCTAACTTATCTGGCTCTCTTATATACTCGTATTTCACGTGAGTTTATAGAAAACAAATTTTAAAATTTGAAATATATCTTAACTCTGTTGCTCTAGATTTTTTCGTTCATAGATTTAAAAAACAACCCTGACAGATTACATTCCATAGCAACGTTGTCACAATAATTTCGAAGTAGTAGACAATCGAAAATAGATATCAAAATTATAAAATTAATATTATAAAATTGTAAAATGTCATCGTCTGTACCTTAAAGACATTCCAAACAAATCTCACTCAGATCTACTGATTAAGGGCTTCTGAAATCGAAACCATCTTTTGATTTCTTCGCGACTTTTGTTCGAGCTTCACACAAGATTGGTACATTTTGGTACAGTATTGCAGTCTTTACAGTACTATTATAACTTTAACACGGCAGCATTATTGATCAAAACTGGTCAAGTAAAACTGAATATACAGCCTGATTATCCGTTTCAGTAGCCACCATTATTGTACGAGAACTCAAAACTGTTTTTGGACTATTTTTGTAAATCTATAATTCGGGATTTGCCATTCTGCGTGAAACCCTACATTAATGCGAGTGAAGCCGCGGGTGAAAGTTAGCTAAATAATAAAATTATTGTCATTTAATCAAGTGCTTAGTGATATTAAACGGAGCACTGAGTAGTCATCATGTGCAGTGAACGTCACCCGAGTTGCGATCACGCCGCAAGCGCACCGCGCCGCACCGCCGTCGTCGCAGCGGTGACGCAGCGGTCGCGTTACACCACAATTCAGATACACAGCATGCAGATGTAATTAGTAATATGCAAACGAGAGCAGACATATGATCTTGAGATAGCCCTTGATTATGTATCTGTGGTAATATGTGTATGTATTATAATATATCATTGTCTGTATTTACTATTTACTAGCTTTTGCCCGCGGCTGCGTCCGCGTGAATGTTGAGTCCCAAAACAATCGTAGATTTATAAAAAAGCCTTAAAACCCCTATTACTTGAACTCTCGTACCTTAACAGCGGCTACTAAAATAGGGATCAAGCTGTATCTTCAATTCTACTGGACTGATTTTGATGAAACATGCCGCGGTATTTAAGTCGGAGTAGTACTTTTATTACTGTAATAGTTTAACTAAAATATACCAGCTAGTTTTTACGTAAAGCTGGAACAAACAAACAAACACACATCAACGAATTTGGTTTTAGAAGCGCTTAATTAGTCGATCTGAGTAGTTTTTTTTCTTTAAATATCGTTGATTTACAAAATTCGACATCTAACAATTTTATAATAGTGCAGATAGATGTTGATGTAAATAGCTATCTAGCTGTGCAACGCTGGTCTAATAAGACCGTCACTTCATCTGGTCGCTGCGATAACCAGCTAAGGACTGTTAAGGATACTGGGTTATCTTGCTATCAATCAAAAACTACTGCGATCTGCAAGACGCCTGTCAAGCGTGGAGATTATGGCAAATACCTCCTTTTTAAGGAGGGGCCAATGTTCAGCTGCGGACCCTGGCACTTACTCATAAAATATTATTATGTGTTATTTGTATATATTTAAATTAAGAAATATAATTTTATATAAATTTTGATAATATTTTACACTAGCTTCTGTTCGCGGCTCCGCTCGCGTGAATGTCGGTTTTCCGCAACATCCCGACATAATCATAGATTCATATAAAAAGTTATGAACCATTTTTACTTGACCTCTCGTACCTTAGCGGCGGCTCCTAAAAGAGGGAACAAGCTGAATCTTCAATTCTACTGGACCGATTTTGATGAAACATACCCTACTATTTAAGTCGAAATAGTACCTTTAAGATTGTATCAGTTTAACCAAAATCTACTTGCTGATTTTTGCGTGAAGCCCGAGCAAACAAACAAACATCGACGGATTTGGTTTCAGAAGCCCATAATTAGTCGATTTGCATAGTTTTTTTTAAATATTTTTGATTTTTGAAAATTTGATATTTAACAATTTTATAAAAGTATAGATGCCACTGACTTTCACCGTGTCTTCAGTCGTAGTATCCTGTCCATCCAACGGTTGTTTGAAAGTGATTGCTATATGCGAAAAAACTACCTAATATAAACTCTATTATACTTAAATATTATAAGTTTTTTATATTTGTTTGCAATAAAGAGTACGGTATGGTTCCGGGATCGAACCTGCGACCTTTTTGCGGGTCGAGCTTAGCACCACTTGACCACAAAAGTACATTATTAGTTAACTACAAACTTATATATGAATGAGAGCACGAAACATATATACGACTTACACTACTGTGTTTATTTTTTGTACAATACATATGAGAAAAAGTCGAAATGGCTACCAGCTCAGCATAATGCCGTGGTCCGCTGGATTTTCACCTGTGCCCGTAACATATGATGTGATGCATGATGTCCGTGTGAGGAATATAATTAATTTTTAAATTATTGTACAACAAAAATGTTCTCAGCTTTAGGAGTCAAACTCGTAAAATTGTAACTGTCTACCTACATTTTTTTGTAACAAATATTCTACATCGTGCAATTTTGTATAGATTTGTTACATTAAGTTTATAGTGGTATGAAATAATTAACGGCAATGTTGATGAACACGTTGATGATAACTTCAAGAAGATCATGCTCAGTGGTGATACTGATATTGAAGTTGTTAATCACGTAAATATTTCACCATCTAAAGATGGAAGTGTGGCAGGGTGGCAGTCATCCGACGTGTGTTATGTCTGTCGGTGCGTGCCACTGCCCCAAGGGTTGATGGGACGTTGTATAATATTAAGTCGCTATCAAATTTCATTAGCGTGATTCAGACTTCTAAATCAATGTCGTTCGTCACTCAAGAACTACGCCATCTTTTGAGGACGCATGGCGAATGGACTATGTAGTGAAGTGGTCGCCACAAGTTTGTATGTAAAGTAATGGTGTTTTTTTTTTGTCAATAAATATATTATCATTAGATTCACACACAATTAGAAAGAAAGAAACCCATTTATTCGAACAAGCATTATGAAAAGAAAAAAAAACAAAAGAAAAATAAATATACAAAATAAAACTATACAGAGTGGAATACTATTAATATTGTAATTAATATTATAAGTACATAATTTTTATTCGATCTTAAAGTGACATAAATCACTGAAAAAAAAAACATTTAGAATCTGAACAAAACATTACACCCTTTTTAATTAATTTATATCGACGTTCGTTAAACCGTTTTCTATAAAAACCATTAAAACCCCGACTACATCAGTTAATACGGTCGTCACAAAATCCAATTTTACTTTATACATTAAAATAATGTACTTTTTAAGTCGATTAATTAAAATCCTTAATAAAACACGGTGCTTTGATATTTAGTACTAATTTAATTCAGGTCCTGTAAGGTTTAACGCCTACCCATTTAGGTTGATTTGGATTCTATAATGGTGTCTCACACAAATACATTTAATTAAATATAAATAAAATATACATTTTATAGATGATTCGATGAAGATATAGATAGTTTTTAAATTCTTTTTTAAAAGAAAGTCTCTCTGTAAATGCAAGAATTTATGTCTAAAGATTGTCTGAGATATTTCTTATGTGAGGGGTAATGCTATATGGATGTGCGTAAATGTAATTATATTTAGTTACTCCTTGACTTTTCCATACAAATTTCTCCATTGGTCATTTTACTATCGTGACTTCAGCGTAACGTGATTGGCTATACATATATTGACAGGTGGCTATTTATAATATTATATATGGATAGTGTCAATGTTGCTCCTAAACGTCATGGTACCATTTTTATAAAAAAAATGGACAGTGGCGCATTTGCTTTTATACCCCTCATACATGGATTATTAATCACGCAACTGGAAATTCGGAAGCATAGACTACAAACAAGCAATGATAATAATGACGTCACTCCAACTCATTCCGTGAATGATGCGAACTGGCTACGAACTCTACCAGGATAGTGAACAGCATTATTCTGGCATTCAACCGATTAAGGCAAGTCAATAAAGGCAAATCCCCCTCTCTTATGGAGGAGACTCAAGTCCAGTAGGGGACTTCCATATTTATGGTAATACTGAATGACGTTATCAGTAAGCTATTTTAGGTTATTATTCATTACTAGGTCAGGTTATATTTTGAATCCAATAAAATGCCATAATCATGTCCCTAAAGCGGCACCAAAAAGTCCCAAAATCCCCGGTCCATTCAACCGTGATGCAATATATTAAGTGCAGTTAAACCCCCCTTCACAAGGTCAACAAAGAACCCCTCACCCTTTGTCCCTTTCTAATCTCAGGGTAGCAGCCACTCCGCTATTATTCTACATGTTTGGCTAGAACCTAAATCAACGGAGGCTTTGTTTATTTTTCATTAGAACCATGTGTGGTTGCAGTGAAATTGTATTGTATCGGCTATATTAAAATTTGAAAGATGGCGGTGGACCTCAGATGCGAATTTCGCGGTTATTAAGTAACCACCCTCATATTGTTGTTTCTACGAAATTGATTGTGAAATAGATCCGAAAAAAATGAGGGTAGCTACATATAAAATTTAATATGGAGGGACGGCGTGAATTCTTTAATAAATTTTCTGTCAGAACTATTTTTATCATTACGTGGGATGTTTAAGATAGTTAACCGAAACAGGGACTAAGTATTACCAAAAAAATTAAATAAAGCCTCACATATTTTATAAACTAACAAAATGTTATCTTAACCGAATAATATCCATCTTTATCGTTACATACAACATACCTTGCTACTTACAGAAGCAAGCCATCACTTACACATTTATAATATTTTAACACGATTTCTAACAACATAATAAATATACCTATAGTGGTCGACATTTTTGAACATTGTGAAAATAATTTGATCAGTATCTTTTATGAAGAGATGAAAGCGAAATTTGGGCGGCTGATGCTTGATCGAGATCCGCAATTAGGTAATCCACTGGACAATCAGAGTTGTGTTGACAACCGATGTGGCTCGTCCTCAGTTCAAATTCGTTGCCACTACAGGGACACGGACTTCCTCTGATCAGTAGGAGAGTTAGGCCGTAATCTATCACACTGGCCTAGTGCGGGTTGGTAGACTTCACATACCCATACGGTGACACTAGATCATAAAGATAGAATGAAACCTTAAAACCTACCGAGTCAAAACCCTGAATCGACTCAAAACTCAACTCAAAAAAAGAGACACAATGACTTCAGATTATTGTTTTTTAAAATACTATTTCAATTAGGTATCAAACTATAAACTACCTTATGAATAAAACTACATAAACAAGAACTATACGCCCGTGGCTCCCTCTGGGTGGACTTATTAAATTGGAAGTTTCCGTGAGCCCATCGAACCAATGTATAATCAAATTTGCTAAAATTGATATCCATTTCGGTAATATAATAGAAAGAAAAACAAGGGTATGTACAATAGACGAATTGTGGTGAAAAGAATTTGTGGGGTAAACAGTTCTTTATAGATTTTCGAATGATATGAAGTGGTCTTGATATATTGGCAGTGTTTTGTGTACATTGTACAATCCCCACAGCATATTTTAAATGTGAAATTTAGGGTGAATATGTACTAGATAAATAACGAATTATGTTCTAAAACTGCATGCAACTGAAGCTAATAATACATCGACACGAGTCGGCAAGTGTAATACTGCCACAATACATATTGTACGCGCTGTTAAATTTCAAGTTAAAGAAGTTTTATTTACTGGGGACACTTAAAAAAAATGTTCTAGCCATAAATTAGAATTTCTTAGGTAATAGAAACGATATACACATTTATTTTTGTTTACATGCAGATGCTAATTTTTTTACATGCTAAAGTAGCGCTAATAGGGCACATTTGACACCTGTCAGTCATATGTCTAGAAAGGTTTATTACTCGTAGTTCAAGTCAATCGTAAAATTGTCTTCTGAAACCGAATCGGCCGATGTTTGTTTGTTTGTTTGTTCGGGCTTCAATCAAAAACCAGCGGGTAGATTTTGGTTAAACTGTTACAGTCTTAAAGGTACTATTCCGACTTAAATGATTCGGCATGTTTCATCAAAATCGGTTCTGTATAATTGAAGATCACAGACAAATGAAGACCCCTGTTTTAGTAGCCGCCACTAAGGTACGAGAGGTCAAGTAAAAGTCGTTAAAAGTTTTTTATATAAATCAATTATTGTGTTAGGATTTCTCATGTTGCGGAAAACCGATATTGACGCGGACAAAACCGCGTGCAAATACTAGTCTAATAAAATTTCACTCGTCATAACAAACGAAACTGATTACCTTCTGTTTACAATTACGTGCATTGTTTTTGCTATCCTGTACACATTTTGACTTAACGCGGCAAATCGTACATATATGTACATAACTACCGCAAACCTTCAAATCTTTAACAGAAAACAAGCTAAGCGTTGCACAAAATAACAAAAAAAAACACAATGTGACTCGCAACTAAACCAAAAATCCACAATAGATGGCACGTCATAAAGACAAAAAAAATGTCGGAAAAATACTATCGCGAAAACTGGAAGCAATAACTGATCGTAGTACATATATTCACATGGGAATTTTGCGGAACGTAAAATATATTGGATAGGGCTAACGTGAGCATTGAATTGGATTATCGCATGTTAGAAAAGGTCCTTTTATAGCGCACCACTAAATACTTGGAGTATTTAGTGGAACGCTTCAGGCACCACGTTAGCCCCTTGTACTTTTAAAACGTGGACGACGTTTAACACATTCTAACATGTAGGTGGAACTAATTTGGTTTTAGTTGGTTCCTCTGTACTTCGAAAGACATGTAAAATAATGAGTCAAAGTTGGACTGGTGCCTTTAATACATTAGTCGCCGTAGGGACAATAGTGGATGATATTATTAATACAGGAGTGGGGATATACTTTTAAGGTTCAGATATTCTGTGCATACATTACCACTGGTTAGTAAGACTTTTTTCTGAGAAGATTTTGATAAAGGATGCCATTTTCTAAAGCGTTACCATAATTACATTTAACATTGAATTACATCTAGTGAACAAACTAGCAACGTTATTGAAGTGGTGGTCTCAGCAAATAATGAGAAAGACTACAACGACTACCCTTCTTTTTACATGATTTTAACGGTGATATTGGTGGAAATAATTTTATGCTTAAATAAAATAATATACTATTACTAACCTGCTGATAATATTACTCTATGTATTATCGTGTCCTTGTTTTTAGATTTATTACCCAGCTCGAAGGAATTTCCGTCCTTTCATTGGCCAAATTTCCACCTTTATTTTCACCGGTAACTAACCTAAAGTTTATGATATTTCAGAACGGATATTGCCAGACCTGCACCAAATGGCAAACTTAGAAAGAAGGAAATTAAAATGAAATTGTATACAATTAATTAATCGATTACAGATCGAGTAAATTATCAATAATAATGTATTCTATATATGTACACATGCCATTTTATCTGTAATAAGAAGCACAGGTTGTAACATTCAGACTGCAGCCGGCCTGATCTGATCCCACCTCATAATCCGCGTACAAACTGTAAACCTTCAGAAAAGTCTGGAAAACCCTTAAAGCAATTTGAGATTTAAAATCGTCCGAGTCGGATAAATAACATCTGCCTCATTTTAACTTCCGTAAATTAGAATTATTAAAATTATATTCTCTATCTTTTGTATATGATACGTGAGTCTATGTAGTCCATTGTAGGACAAATAATGATAAAAAAATTATGTAAAATTCCAATAGAGTCGATTTAACATTATAGCTTGGAAAAGGTAACAGACAGAAAGGCAATTAATAACCTTTTTGCATTCATAATGCCATTACTACCATTAAGATCCATAAGGAATTAGCACATTTCTCCTCATTAGAATGGCTAAAGTTGTAAGTAGATTGAACTATTTGTTACGGGTCTGCCTCGGTTCGTTCGGTTGGAGAACTTAATTAGATTTAACGCCCAAAGTCTCGAGCACTTCGTGCCAAAAAATTAACCTACACCGAGTAAAATGGACTTTATGTCGAACTGATAAAGCGCATACTAATTTTTACAGTGTGAGCCAAATATTCGTAACTGTTTTAGCGGGTAGTATTTTAGGGACTTTTTCAATTCGGAATCGAGTTAATTCTGTTATGATCTCGACTAAGAAAAGTAGTTAAATATGTTGGTTTGGATACTAAGAAAGGATATGAATGACCATCATCACGACTATTACAAAGGAATTGCGAGTGAAGCTGCTAGTTTCAGGTAGTAATTAATGATATTATATTTTTAATATTTTATTTTCTCCTCATATACAAGTCACATGATATTATAATATGACTAAAAATATTAAACACATAAATGAGGAGCTTGTGTCTGAATTAGGTGGAAAATCTGTATCATAGATCACCGGGCCCCACCTACGGAAAAAAGTACAATATTTACATGCGTATTATAC
>WUAW01038509.1:12938-23227 GCA_017165845.1 Thaumetopoea pityocampa | reverse complement strand
ATATATATACATATATATATATGTATATGTGTGTGTGTGTGTGTATATGAACACGTTTTTTAATCAGTAATATTACTGATGCATTTAGTAATAAATAATATTTAATATCCACTAATCACACACATCAAAATGTTTTAAAACCCCACTAACGAATTCTCAATAAATATTGATTTATAATTTCACCTTTGTGACCGTAGAACTATATTGTACAAGTTTTGTACAAAACATTACACAAAAGCACATTTGAAACCCCGTACGTATTAAATAGCTTCCACGACCGAAGTCTTATCAGGTCAAGTTCCCCGGCTATACACGCCGACGTCACTCCATTCACAAAGTTGACATCTCACCTGTCAGTAACCTCGAATTTCATACGATAATCATCGTTACCCATTCACAAAACCACCGATTGTTCGACTTCCAAGCCGCCCCCAGAGCAAGGGTTGATAAACATATCAAAGGAGTTTTTATTACTAGTTCTGAAATAGACGACACCTGTTTTTTAGTTCCATGACAATGAGAGTCGTTGTGGCACAACCAAGCTCAAACATGGATAATCAACAATCGATATCGATATTGATCGAGACGAGTCTATCGATTATCACAAAGACCTCCCGTGAAATGGCTTTTGGTACGGGGTCGTATAAAAACTATCGAGTGATTCCTGATAATATAACACCGTGTTACTGGATAAATTTAGTAGTATTTTTATATATAATACATACATACCTACTTATTAATTACATATGTGCTATTTATTGAACGAGCAGCTTTCAATTCAAAAAAGTTTGTAATAAATTAGTTATAGAAGTCCATCAGCAAGAAGAGTTGGCTTAGCAAGGTCCCACCGTCTTTTGTTCTTAGCGGGGTTCAATTGTGTAGTTACTGAATAATTGAAAAAAATCAATGGATTTGAATGCACTAGAAGAATCGTTATTTAAATGAAAATTAGTTGGTAAAATATGCATACCATGTTGTGATACTATTTCCATCTCTTTCCATGGATTCTGTGAGAATCGGGTAACGGATGCACCAGGATAATGGAGAGCAACGTTATCCTGTTACTCAACCAACAACTAGTGCAATCTCCAAGACGCCTTCTAACCGTGGAGATTAAAGCAAATCCTTTTATAGAGGAAGCTCATGCCCAGAGATGGACTTTCTCAAGTTAATGATGATGATGTGATATGAATCTTATCCATTCAAAGGTTCTATAGAAGAGATCGCAAATTGGGATAGAACGCCCCAATATACTAAATATTTATTATTATGTTTATAAAATTTAATATAATGGTGTGCAATTATAAGCAAAATATTATCTTTCTATTTAACTTTTGGAATCCAGTTATATTAAATCTATCCATTAGCCAAAAGGTAACTGGCTAAGAAGAATAATTATTCTTCCTTAAAATTAAATACAACGTACCTTTTCATTTTATGCTACCGTAAGAACCAATAAAAAGAAGTTCACTAGTACGATGACACTAAATATAGGCTTCCTCCATACATAATTTTAAAGTTTTGGAAAGCAAATACTGTATTATTTGTCTTTTTAATGAAATGATATTTGGTCTTCGAACTGATATATTTATATTAATATTATTAAGTGTAGTGTAAAAATGGTCAGTCAAAGTTATTTTTTTAATTTACTTTTTTAATTGAGCGGTATAGAAGCAAAGGCACCACTATCCATTTTTGCAAAAATGATACCATGACGTTTAGTAGCAACATTTAAACTTTCCATATATAGCCAATCACGTTACGCTAAAATCACGAATAGCAAGATGGCCGATGGATAGATTTGTAAGGAAAACCCAGAGTTATGTAAGAGTTAAATATCATTACGTTTACGCACTCCTACTGCATGGACAGAGTCGCCTTTGCTTTTCTACCCTTTACTACAGATTATGCATTCCTTTACTACAGATACTGCTCTATCAATAATTGTGGGTTCTAATAGGAATGACGTCAGAAAACGATCTGTTATTTAAGCCAGCTTCACAGCTGCATCTTCTGCAACAATAACAGACGTTACTTAGGTCTGGATAACATTATGGTGTACAGTTTTCCCCAATTAAGAGGCTGTTTTACCGCAATCGGTTTTTGGTGAACTTCTGGGAATCCTCAGTCGATAGATGTTCCAAAAATCACAAGATAAAGGTGCTTGTCATCACCCTGTTTTATACAAGTCATTGATTGACGACTGATTGATTTAGTGGCCACTGCCACTAAATATAATAATATAATATTAGAAATTAGGGTCACTACCCTAATTTCTGTGCCAATTTATCACGGGTTTGAATCTTGGTAGGGACAAACTTTCTGTGATGAGCACGAATGTCTATATCCGAGTCATATATGTTTATGTATAGATGTACTAGTATTTATCTATATATGTAACTATATTATTGTCTAGTACACAAGACACAGGAAATCTTAACTTCGGGGTAAAACACAGTGTATGAAAAAAAAATGTGTCCACAATATTCATCATCAGTCCACTGCTGGACATGGGCCTCCTCCATGAAACGAACGATTTGCCCTAATCTCCGCGTCTGTCAGGTATCTTGAAAATTATAGTAGATATTGGTTTAGGCCCGGTAGAACTGATCTTGAAGCTCCTTGATCTGCCATACCTCGTTGCGTCATCGGCACTAAGTCTTATAGGTTTGTGCCAGTTCCATTTAGCCAAGGCGAGCGGAGTGAGCCCATTGGCCATTGCAATCACATCACGATGCACACCACAGCTCAATCGGGGGAAATATTCCCTGAGGTTGCCCACGCTCCAATTCGGTCTAACTCCACTTGAATAAACCGAAAGAGTACACCCAGGCATGACCGAACCATCAATGGCGCGCTCCTTGTTACCGCCGGACAAAAGACTTTTTAGTACTATTTTCAAGCGGCCATGGAAACGTTCCTGCAATGTGAGTTTCATGTCTTCCTCATTGATGCCCAAAGCCTTTATATCATGGAATTTGAAAGTTGAGTTCCCTCAGATTCAATTATCTCACCTCACTTTTCATGCATAACTGCATATTTGTTCACACCGAAATTCATTCTGAGAGAATTACTAAAACTTTCCATTAATTTAAGTAAACATTTCAATCTCTACTAAACCTGTAGTCTAGCGTTCAAGTAGTGACAAAGTGCTAAGAGGGTTCAGTGCTAAGCAGAACCACAGGGGGCACAAAGTATTACTCGGGAAAGTACCTCGCTCTATTCTTATAGGTTCATCGTTTCGCTGAATATGTCGGCATCACGGATATACCAGAACCGTTCTCCACTGTCGCATACATGTCTCCAAGAAGGTAATTAAAGTTGTATTTATTTTGTACAACTAGTACCCGCAGGAGCTATGTACTAGTATGCGGCACAGAGTCGAACGCCTTCTTATAGTCTATCCAACACGTCCCCAAATCCTTTCGGTAATCTTAGGGCGAACCTATTGGCTGATGGCCATGTCAATCAGGAGGTGCTGGTTTGTTCCACGACCTAGCCTCCCACATTCATTCTGAGAAATAGGCATGATCGATTTTTTTTTCAATATGTTTTGTAATTTTGACTCTCAGAATAGATATAAGAAGTTTATAGACAATCATGTAATTAGTCTATAATTACTGGGTTCCGTAGAGCTGCCTGTCTTATATAGCAGGTGGGTAGTTCCTGTAGTCAGGAATTCTGGTAGTGACCCAGACTCAAAGGCGAACTGAAACTGAGATGCCAAGCATGCATGTAAACTATGCAGTCACCTCAGCATTATTATTGTTATATTAGTCTACCTCATATATCGCAGGATCTAGCCCCGTAACGAAAAGCGGTACTATTATTGTTTGCATTCAACTTCTGTTTACATCATAATTGTTTGTCCACCCCATAGTTACTAAAGATTTTAAACTTCATGGCTTCATCTGAAATTAAAAGCGTTTCATTGTTAGTAGCGGAAAAGTAAAATCAAGCAAAACTTTCCGCGATTTAAAGTCTTCTATACTATCATAAAATTGTAAAATGTCAAATTTTCAAAAATCAAAAATATTTGAAAACAAACTACTCAGATCGACTAATTAAGGGCTTGGGGCTCCCATATATGGCAGATATCAATGACATAGCAACTGCTATAAATGCAGTTAATAGGGACCTCGACTCTATTAACAGTTGGTCAGATAGGTTTGGTTTAACTGTAAATCCAGCAAAATCTCAGGCCATCGTTATCGGTAGTTAAAGGATATTGCATAGACTAGATATTTCTACACTCCCACCTGTTATTTTCAATGGTATAGTGAAAGTGGATTTAAAAGTTGTTTTTTTTGCAAGTTAAATTACACAATCTGCGCACTTCGCTCGCGAATACAAATAACAACTTAGTACGTGTTACAAGTTCAAGTAGACATTGAACGGTCAATCCGTGTTTGTCTGTCGTGCAACTCTCTAAAAATACACTTCAACTTGAGTCGACTTGTTCCAACTGAACTTCAATTAAAAGTTATAAATGTTTGCGAATCGTCATCACGTGAATTCTTATTACATAATATTAATCAGCTGAGTAACTTTCCGTAATATTTATTTTGGTACAGCTTTGGTAAGAGATTTGTAATCGAATACGACTAAGTTTCAAATTATTAGATTTTTGATGTTTATTTCGGGTGATGATAATATAGTGATGTATTTACAATATAGTATAGATAACTATCTATACTATTATAAAACTGTTAAATGTCAAATTTTCAAAAATCAAAGATATTTAAAAACACACTACTCAGATCGACTAATTCAGGGCTTCTGAAACCAAATCCGTCGATGTTTGTTTGTTCGGGCTTCATGCAAAAACCAGCGGGTAGATTGTGGACTGTTGACAGACTTAAAGATACTATTCTGATTTAAATACTGCGGCATATTCAACAAAATTGCTCCAGTAGAATTGAAGATACAGCTTGATGCCTGTTTTAGTAGCCGCCGTTAAGGTACGAGAGGTCAAGTAAATTGGTTGTAATTTCTATATAAATCTATGATTGTGTCGGGATTTCCTATGTAGCGGGAAACTGAATTTCAGGCGGGCGGAGCGGCGGGCAAAAGCTATTAATTTTATAACTTAGCTTATTATTTCTTTTTATGTTGGGCAAAATATAATGGGCATAATACGTTATTGGTTTGATTATGGCAATACACTATTTAGGTAGATAGATGGATTCTTTATTATTTATTTAAAAGTTCGAAAATTAATACTAATGTTTAAAAATAGTATTTTCTAAAAGATAAAAACTCCAAGCTCATAACGTTATTATGGAAAACCCTAACTTTTAAATTAAGTTTTTTATTTAATAATGACAATCATATTAGTTTATTTATTTCAAATAAAATTTAAAACAAATTTAAATTATTTTAAACACCTTTTCACACACTGTTGCCAAATTAGGATTCTCTGGCGTACTATGGCGTAAACAACGATATACTTATAAATGCTGATATATAAATAGATGCCATCCATCCATGACCCAGGAAGAAACATTCGTGCTCATCACACAATGCTTGTCTCTACCGGGGTTCGAATCCGGGACCAATTGGCACAGAAAGGAGCGTCACTACTACTGGACCAATCAGTCGTCAGAATTCTTGAGAGTATTTTATTACTGACGCCTAAATTAGGATAACTCGTCTTCCAGGTGTCAAGTTTCTCATCAAAATTCTTCAAAATAAAATGTTTTATCATAAATATTATAAAATGCAAAAATACTAATATAAATAATATTTGTCATATAACTCCCTTGTCGATATCACCGTTTCAGATGGGCTTGATTTTTTTTTGGTTAGTTTATGGCCTGTTTGATAAAAAAGTAAGGCACTAAATTTTATTCTGTACCTTACTTTTTTATCAAACAGGCCATAAAGTAACAAAAAAAAATCATAAGTTTTTTTATTAGTTTTAACAACAAGTTATACTATATACAATTTAAAATAGAAAGAACTTTATAGATCAGGTCACTTATGAATACGTCAAGAACCTTTCAAATTTGTTAGTGGGGGTAATCGTCAAGTTACAGAAAAAGCATACACATGCTATTCTATGACGTTACCACCATGGCGCGGCCATGTGAGCGAGATAGCGAGATGTCCCCTCCATATGTCCAATGTCCAATTTCAAAATATTAATTACTAGATTTTGCCCGTGGCTCTGCCCCCACGAATGTTAGTTTTTCGCTACATGAAAAAATCCGAAACAATCATGGATTTATATAAAAAGCTTAATAACCAATTTTACTTGAGCTCTCGTACCATAACGGAGGCTATTAAAATAAGGGTCAAGCTTTAATACTACTTTAGTAACTTTAGTAACTTTAATTCTAGTAAACCGATTTAGATGAAACATGTCGCAGTATTTAAGTCGGAATAGTACCTTTAAGACTGTAATAGTTCAACCAATATCCACCCGCTAATTTTTGCGTGAAACTGGAACAAACAAGCAAACAAACATTGACGGATTTGGTTTCAGAAGTCCTTAATTAATTGATCTGAGTAGTTCTTTTAAATGTCTTTGATTTACAAAATTTTATATTTAACAATTTTATAATGTAAAAGTTATGTATAATATTATAAGTTTTACTTGCGGCTTTAAATACATCTCAGAGACCGCGGAAAATATATATATTTTTTCTATCTTTCGGGAACAGTTCCTTTTTTCAGGATAAAAAGTACCCGTGTGCTTCTTTGTGCTTTTGACAATGTGTGTACAAAATTTCATGATGATCGGTTGAGTAGTTAAGGCATAAGACGCGTAACAAACAAACAAATAAACTCATATTCGTATTTATTAGTTAGACTTTAGGATTGCCTTATATTATCATTAATCCCGATACTGTTTTCACAGGAAGGCCACTTTTTAATGCTATTTACTGTCGCATATAAAATAATATAAAAAATCAAACATTGGAAGCAGCTCTATTAAAAGAATGTCTTCGTAACTTCTAACGGGTGGGTGTGCGCACTGATTGGGTGGCGGCTGGCCCGCGGACCGCGGCCACGTGCCGCGTCTGCTCCTGACGGCTCAAACGAAGTACTGATTAGCTCCCCGCCTGCATCGCCACTATATTGTATATTCATTGATAATTAACCTGCAATTACGAGACGCAAATCGATAGGATAATTTATATTATGTATTTGGACCACCATTAATTAATCATTACAGTGTTTCACTCAATTCTTGAGTCATCAAATACATACATACATACACTCGCGCCGGCATCTCATAAGGGTAGACAGAGACCACAGTTCGCCACATACTACGATCCTGACACACCTCTCTCGCTTTATCCACATCCATACATCTTCTCATACACTTTCGTCGATTACGGGTTCTACGAACTTGGCCTTTTTGGAACAAGTTGTTAATATGGTTAGTTTTTCCTGGGCGCCCTCTTCCGACACTTCCACTCACATTTGCTCGGTATATTCGTTTCGTCAATCGAGACATCAATGAGTCATCAAATAAAAAAAATATACTGAACCTCATCAGATACATTAAAATAATTTACTAAATAAAGTAAGCTTTATTTAGTTGGAGGAAATGAATGTTCACGAGAGGCAGTATGTAATTTTGGTGCTCCGATATTTTTTCTAGTGTATGTTCTACTCGGTTAGTTGATACAAATCAGGGTGTTCCAACGCCGCCAAAGTATTTACGTTAAGTTCACCGTGACCTGTGGCGAGGCATCCTTATACAAATGTCCATTCACACCAGCTTCCCTCAGTAGCCATATAAACTTCATAGTTTCGTTAGAATTAAAAAGTTAGAATGTTATATCAGGTCAAAGTGTCAGATCTTCAAACCCCGGCAAAGTCCCTTAACTGTAGTTTCTCTGCTATGGTGAGACGTCCTTATATATCCTATCGCACCATCTTCCCTTTGAAGAACTCTCCTCAATTGCCATATAAACTCCATAGTGTTCACAGTGACAGAAATCACTGAACGATACCTTTTAAAATAACATACCACGATATACAATAATTAAAAAGTTCGAATATTAAATGATCTATTATTTTGGAAAGCCTCCCTTTTAAAAATTTTGAATGAAGTGCACACACTATTGTTCTTATAGCTTTTAGAGATCGTTTACATGTTCTTTTGTATGTTTTAGTGGTATCAGATGGTATTACTTTTTTAAATATAAAAATGTAAACATCAGTTTGAAATCGTTGGAAAATCCAAATATGGACAGATCAGATGACAGTATCCAATTATGGACTATTCTATAATTGGTTCTCTCAAGTATTAGCTAATTTGATATTTGATGATTTTGTAAATAAAAGCAAGAAAAAAGAAGAAAAAGAAAATAAATTGGCAAAAAACAAGAATAAACAACAGAATGAGATGAAATCAAAAAGAAAATAACCAAAAGGAAAGACTAAGCCTAAGTCAGATTTCTTAATACAGACAGTGAACCCGATACCTTGGTAGAATATACAGCACCAGACTGAAGATTCGGAGTGTATTTTTTTGTGGTATACTGTTTTCGAATGATACTCATGGGGGAACATGGATCAAGTGCCTCATGTGTGGGCTCTGGGCACATAATGATTACGCTGGGCCAGAGTTTGATACCTGGATATGCGATTTTTGTAAATAGTTTGTGTTCCTTTCTATTTTATACCAAAGTTTTCAAAGAGTATCTTATAAGCTAAGGTTAATTTTCGATAGTGTTTATAGTATTCCATATTTGGGGTACCTATTCCATATATAGGATATTCCATATATACCTTCATCGTTATTTAGTTTTTGAAAATTTTTCTTACTTTAAACTAATTATTGTAACCAAAAATTGTTGCAAACATAAGTGAAAATATATGATTGTTAATAATTACCACAAAACGTTGTTTATTTATGACATTTGTACAAATTATGCCTAAAAATTAAAATGGTATTCCGTATTTGGCTACTTTCCTCTATAAATACAAAAACAAAATACATATCAAGTTGAATTTGTTCCTTAGAGAATATGACCGAGAAAGTTAGTAGCATTGATGAGTTTTCGTAAGCAATGCGTTGTGTACGCCTGCCTATGTCTGCCATCACCTGAACGTGACAGGCGTGACGGAGTACCGATTAGTCGCTCTCTGCCAGCATCAGTTTAGGGGCGGCACACACTGAACACTTTCAGTAACAGTTTGCGATTGCAGTTACATTTACAAAAGTATAAATTAACCTAGAACCTTACCACTAACCTTGAACATTCGTTCACTCTTGTGATTCACTGATTCTCATATAAGTTACGCCAGTGAATTCGCACTTTATGAATAATTTCTTAAAGGCCGACAACACGCCTGCGATCCTTCTCGTGTTAGGGGTGTCTATGAACAGTGGTGATGACTTACCAGCAGGAGACTCGTTTGTCCGTTTGCCCCCACGAATTTCGATTCGCGAATTCGCCAATTCCCCCAATTCGCGAATTGACAGTATGTTTATAAAATAAAATTAATTGTTTAATAATAGTAATATATCAATAAAATCTTAAAACAATATAAATATAGAAAAAAAATTATTAATTTGTATAATTTTACCTATGGAAAATTAAGATCAATCTGTGAGTCACGTGATTGCAAAAGCTAATTATAAAATGTGACGTCTACGTTCAACAAATATATACATTTGACAGCGTTGTTAGGTTATCAGGTTCAGTTTTTTTGGTATTTTATTACTTTTCATAATATCATAAAATCCTGCAGATATTCTTAAATGAAATTCGCAGTTAAACTTTAAGTAAAATCAGCTTCGCACAAAATCTTAAATTTATTTAATGCGCAAGACGTCAAACGTGGTCACGTGACCATACTGTCGTATTTTTATGGCATAACTTTTATTTAAATTCAAAAATATCTTTTATTACATTTGTAGATTTTGGAAGTATAAGGCGTTTAAAATGTTATTAAAAAAGTTGGTAACTCACGGATTGATCGTTTTTCTTTTTTGGATTAATACACGCAAAATATTCATTTTTAAACTAATTCAACTATTAAACTAATTCAACAAGAAAATAAGCGTTTTCGATTCTATACGGACGTGACTGTGTTGTTTGAATACTATACGGACGTGACTGTGTGGTTTTGATTCTATACGGACGTGACTGTGTTGTTCCGATTCTATACTGACGTGACTGTGTTGTTTCGATTCTATACGGACGTGACTGTGTTGTTTCGATTCTATACGGACGTGACTGTGTTGCTTCGATTCTATACGGACGTGACTGTGTTGTTTGAATTCTATACAGACGTAACTGTATTGTTTCGATTCTATACGGACA
>WUAW01038508.1:481-12439 GCA_017165845.1 Thaumetopoea pityocampa | reverse complement strand
ATTTAATAATTTTATAATAGTATAGATACATAAATTATATTTTTAATTGATACGTCAAATAATTTTTTTTTGTACTACTAATAAAGTGAATTACAACGCATGAAAACTTATGATAATATTTTATGTTTTTCATACGCAAAAAATATTCTATATAGAATGTAGTTGTTATTGTTTATTTAGAACATTAGAAGATATATGTATATTTTATAGGATTATTTCAGAAAGGGTAATGGAAACCAATTCTAAGTATCCTATTTTAAGTATAGACAACTTTTGTGTATATTTTTCAGAGCAACTTATAAAATAATACAGGAACAAAATAAATGTGTTTGGTCGTCAATAAAATAACAAATTTTCAAATTATTGCTATTAATTATATGTCTAATAAATTTGTAAGAATATTTTATTATAAGCAACATTTTACACGCCATAAATTGGAGCATTCACGATCGTGTTTATGACGGCCGTGAGCGGTGATCGACGGCAGATGAGTCTTCGATCACGACGAAATATTTCTATCACGCAAAATATCGATGAGCCAGTGGTTTCTACATCACTCAGGTATTTTAATTTGAATATAACATATGCTCATTGGTATTTGGTATATTACACAATCATAATAAAAATGAGCCTTTCTTCTATGCGGCAGAGGACAAACTAAACGTCGTAACATAATAAACCTCCTGAAACTGTTCTCTGTGTTTAGTCATCTATGTGTAACATTAATTTTCATGGCAATCAGTTGAACGGTATAGAAGTTGAAGCTGATGACGTTGGTGCATTGGTGGTGCAGTAGTTTTAGACACAGCTTACGATCGAAGGGTCGTGGGTTCGAATCTCGGTCCCGTACCACTGAGTATTTGTAGTTCATGTACGGTCTATATTGTGGACACCAATGTACTTAACAGAGAAGGAAAACTTCGTGAAGAAATCTGCATGCCCGCATAGGTGTGTGAAATCTACCAACCCGCATTAGACCAGCGTGGTAGATTAGAGCTTAATCCCCCTCCTGACCAGGGGAGGTCCGTACCCCTGTAGTGAGGACAAATATGGTTTGGGGATGATGATGAAGAACAGGTTTCACGTTCACTGTTTACCGTTCACCGAGCCTATCACCTTCAAGTCGAATGATTTAATATGCATTCGAATTACTCGAATAATTTTTGATGATTCGTATGAACTCATATATCTTATTCATAGTAGCGCATCCGTAAACTATATGTTGAAGAAGGCTTATCGGCGCAGCATAAAGCACGTAATGGCCGCACACCTCGGTATTGTGAAGGCTATGGTAACTTATCGACATTAATCTGCATGATTTTATTAGTTCGTGGTTAATGTAAGCCGTGATTTGATTATTATGTAATTATCGCGTGCGCGCATAATAATTAGTTGTCTGCGTTCAAAACTAGCACCGATATAATTTAAACTTTATTTATTTATTATTTGGCTACCTATTTCGCCGTATAATTAATTCTGAGCAACTTTAATAGATGACGCATTTCTTGAACGTTGACGCTGTCATTTAATCTGAATCGCGGTGAAGTGAAATCCATAGTAACTTAGAACGTGTACAAATGTCCGAACATCAAACGTCGGAGCGGTCGCAAGGCTCACCTGACATAATACTCAACTGGCCGGAAGATCTTTCCTTTTCCAATACTGCCATTCTGCTACAATTTGCCATACGGTAACATCCTAACATGTTTATCTACGTCATGAACACGATTGTTACTGAAGGGGCAAGCGGTATGGGTCGACTCAGGTGAATGTATCTCGATCAAATCGAAGTATTGTTGAGGAAAAGGTTACCCGCAACTGACGAGCTTGTATGAAAGCGTTTATGAAAGTAGAAGAAGAGGAAGATGTATATCAGGATTACAGTAAGTGAGAATAAGTGGTCTCTGTTTACCCCAGTGGGGAAAAGGTGTGACTCTATATATGTATGTATTCTACTGTGTATCCTGTGTGATGATAATGAAGATCTTGCTATAATTAAAAACAATTAAGTCGATATAAAAATTATCTAAGCCAGAACATAGAAGAACGGAGTTTTCATAAAGTTCCTTTGATTTGAGCGGAGGTGTGATATTTTTAGTAAATAAAGATTCATTTAATTTCATTTTATCCAAGAAAATGTGCTCTTATGATTATTGTATGCTCTGTATAATTACGCCGATTATCCATCACTATAATCATCAGGCCGTGGAAGTCCACCGCTGGACATGGGCCGGCTCCCTAAAACAGATTACTTCCCATAATCTCCAAGCTTGTCAGGTGCCTTGGAGGTCGCAGTAGATTTTGATTAATAAACGGGTTAACGCTGCTGCCTATAATTCTGGTACTTCTCTTAGTTGGTTCTAACAGCATCTACGGAATAAATATGGAGTTATTAATAGTATAATTTTCAGTTATACGTTATTTAACATGCTTTTAGGTTATCGAATTTTATATATTTAAATAAAAACAAATTAAATTTTGATTAAATATGAAACATACGTCATCATTCTCAATTCATATTCGTCCCCACTACAGAGGATCTCCTCTAATCAGAAGGGGGATTAGGCCACCGGTAGACTTGCGGACATGCAGGTTTCCTCACGAAGTTTTCCTTCACGGTTAAATACATTGGTGCCTACAATGTAGACCGTACCGTTAGAAATAACTCAATGGTACGGGACCGGGATCGAACCTGCGACCTTTCAATCGTAACCCGTGTCTTGAATCTGCACCACTAATGTAATTGAAGATTGATAAATATTTTATAGATCGAGGCTAACTGTCGATTTTCGAGGTGAGCAATTCAACAATGACATTCAATCAAACCTTTGGTTTATCAAAAATGTTCACCTTTGAACGACAAAAAGTTCACGATTTAGTTGCGCATCCTATTATATTTAGTGACATGCACTAACAGCTATATTTCTGTGTGGTGCCAATATAATAATAGCGTTGTTCCATCTCTTCTCGTAGATGGCGTGAGAACCAGCTAAGGGTGTACCAGTGTGGCGACTCGTTCCTGGTTGCACACAGTTTCCTTTGAATTTCGGCGGGCGGGCGTGCGTGCGTGCGTGCGTGCGTGTGTGTGTTATATCAGTTGTTATATTGTGCCTGTAATTGTATATAAATAAAAATTAAATGTATATAAATAAATATACATTTAAGAATCTAACCGGAATGGTGGGGTGCTTGAAGCGTTGATAATTAACGCATGATTAAAGATAAGATCGTTGGTTTCTACTTCCCCAAGTTTGTTAACTTCAAACTTTACCAAGAGCATTTAAAAACTCATATAGACTGAACTACAGGTGAAACTGGTCTTCAATAAGTGACGCTCAGACTATTTACTCCGTCGGTCATTCAAAACATCTATGGCGACCCACTTCGCTACATAATACAATGTAACCTGAACAGATGGCGCAGGTCTTAAGTGACGGCATTGACATACAAGTCTGAATCACGCTAATGAAGTTTGATAGCGACTTGGCGATACTACATTCCGACATCAACCGTTGGGGTAGTGGCAGGCCCCGCCAGACATAAAACCCGTCTGATCGGAAGATCTTTCCTTTTCCGATACTGCCGCTTCTGCCACATTTCAATTTACAGCTGGTGACATCTCGCTTGCAATAAGTAATCATAGTTGATCTCACCCATTATATCGTTGCGAGAAGTGAGTAAAGAATTGGAAGAAAAACAATAATGCCTACTTTAGACCGCGCTTTATGGACAGCACACTAACACGCAGCACGTTCGTAAGCACAACCTTCGCGCAGTACTGTCTTCTCGTTTATTTTCGTTTATATAACTCCGCTCGCCGAATATTCCAGTTGTCCCGATCGTTTTTTCTTTTTTTCTAGAAAAAATCAAAAAAGTGTTCGAAATGTCACAGTCGGGACCGAGCCGGGTGTGTTAAACCTACGTCAGATGTTATTTATCTCCCCGTGGTAGGTTTTATAAAATTATTGAATTACTTAATATTTGTTCCAATGATGTAAAACACAGTTCATGTTTATTTTACTACGTCAAAAATATATTTTATAATTATACAAAAATATATTTTATTCTGCTGTTTTACTACAATGCCATTTGTGGACGAGACTCAGTTAGCTGTGGTAGCTGCCTGTTAGTGCACACAAAATGCGACCTTATCGTTGTTATTCTTCAAGTTTGTTTGTAGTACATTTGTGGTAACCGTTACTACATAAAGTAGAATTATATTTGACTATTATTACGCGTAGATATTGCTTTACTTAGTTATTAAATTTACATATTACGCTATGATAATTGAAGTCCTTTAAGCTGGACTAAAATTAGTATAAACGTGTCCATATAATTTGCGTATACTAATATCTAGTGTTCATATATTATTACTATTTCATGTGAAATAGTTTAGGATTCCACCGCCATCGCAACCGCACCTGGGTCTCGGCGAGACGATTTGTTCGCGAGGGACGAACCGAGTCGGTTACATATCCGGAAAAAATTCTTCTGGAATTGTACGACATTAATAACTAGAGAGATGTGAGCGCTGCGCACAGGTTTTGGTATTATTGTGTATGAGATAAACATTGTTGTTATTTTGTATTATTGTTAAGATCTGAGTGCGATATCTTTCCGCAGTCAAACTGATTAAATCGGTTTTGTGAACTTTGTTTCTTATAATTTTTTATAATGTGAATAAATAAATAAAAAAAAAAGAAACCTATCGCTTTTCCTCAATTTGTGATTTCATTACGTCATCAGCCTTTGGGAGTCCACTGCTGCACATGGGTCTCTTTGTTGTGTTGTGGTGCGAACGCCCTTTGAAAATTTGACCGGCCTTTGATAATGCAGTGGATAGTCTTGGGATATCTTAACTTCTGGATATCGAGATCTTACACGACCGTGACTAACCAATCGGAGTGATTTACTTGGCTGTATTGAGCATGGAGACAATCCAGTGACGTCGCAATCCACCCGGCGGTCGCCGAGGCCTATTTTCTTCATAATAGGTTACTATTCAAGTTTGAATAAGTCACAATCTTCTTTTATATGCGCCTTTTTGCAGGATGAAAGTCTGAAATAATCCGTATGGCGTGTATAAAATTAGCAGCAAGATTAACCGATCCGCTTCGCACCGTATTCAAACGTCAATAGCCGATGGTCCAGGCCACAGATAAAGAACACTCTTCCTTGAAAATTTGGAGGAATTTGTCGTAATCTCCACCTTTGGTAAGCATCTTGGAGCGTAGCGTGTATGCTTGTTCGGACTTCACGCAAAAACCAGCGGATAGATTTTGATTAAATATTACAGTCTTAAAGGTACTATTCCAACTTAAATAATGCGGCATGTTTCATCAAAATCGATTCGGTAGAATTGAAGATACAGTTTGACTTCTGCTTTAGTGTCATGTTTTAGCTCAGGTAAAAATAGTTCTATGGTTTTTTTATATAAATCAGGTTCGGTTTCGCCATTTCCTATATATTGAAAAACTGACATTCACGCAGGCGAAGCCGCGAGCAAAAGATAGTATAGAATATGGATTATAATAAAATTGTTAAATGTTAAATTTTATAAATCAAAGATATTAAATAAAAAAAAACTACTCAGATCGACTAATTAAGGGCTTCTGAAACCCAAATCCGTGGTATTTGTTTGTTTGAGCTTCACGCAAAAATCAGAGAGTAGATTATTCTCAAACTATTACAGTCTTAAAGGTACTATTCTGACCTAAATATGCTTCCTCATGATACGGTATGCTTTATCAAAATCGGTCCTGTAAAATTGAAGATCCAGCTTGATCGCTGTTTTAGTAGCCGCCATTAGGGTACGAGAGCTCAAGTAAAAATGGTTCATGAGCTTTTTATATAAATAAATTTTTGATCGTTTTGAGATTTCCCATGTAATCGAAAACCGACATTCACACGGGTGGGGCCGCGGGCATAGCTAGTATAATAGATAAATGCATTATATTAAAACAACATATATAGAGATAGTTATTCATAGAATTTGTCCCTATCAGGATTCGTACCTGGGACTCATTGGGCGTGAAAGCCAGGTCATTGGCACAAAACTAATTAGTCGTCAAAATAAACTTACCTTGAATCTTAAAATCATACAATCACTCGGCAATAATTATTCTTATTAATATTGTATTGATGAAGTAGCAGTTGTAACTCTGTGCTTGATAACCTTCAAAATACGTGTTTTTATTAAACAAACATTGCGTCATGTTTTTAAGGCATATAAAATGAATAGTCAATAAACGATAAAAAATTAGGGAGCATAGAAGACCATACTTCAGCTAAACCAAGTCTCTACCTATTAGCAGAGTTATAAGTGCCAATGATGATGAGTGATGAGACACGCAGTGATGAGACGGCGAAAACTGTACGACTATATCGTCATCATCATATCAGCCCACAGACATCCACTGCTGGACATAGGCCTCCTTTAATGGTCGCCACATTGAGCTATAAGTCGGCTGCTATACACCATAACCACTATACCATGAATTTTACTTATAACCAAGCTTTTGCCCTTGGCTTCACCCGCGTGCATGTCGGTTTTCCGCTTCATCGTAAATCTCGAAACAATCACAGATTTACATATATAAAAAAGCCTTAAATCCATTTTTACTTGAGCTCTCGTACCTTCGGGACTAACAGTTTGACCAAAATCTATCCGCTGGTATTTGCATGAAACTCGAACAAACAAACAACCATCGACGGATTTGGTTTCAAAAGCCCTTAATTAGACGGTCTCGGTAGATTGTTTTTTAAATATCTTTGATTTCACAAAATTTGACATTTAACGTTTTAATATTATAGATAGTTATGACCATGGTAATGGCATAGATTGTTATGGGTAGAAATAGCCTAGTGGCACACTACTAGGCTATCACTGTTCCTACCTACTACTAGCAATTTCTATATATGCTTACAGTAACGGTTATACGGTTATAACTAAACGATACGTTTTTTACAACAGCTATGGTTATTTCCGAACGTTCATATGTTCTTTTTTGTCGTTATCAAATATAAATCTAGAAAAACTTATCAAAGGATAAATGTCATTTAATGTAGTTGAATTAAGTAGTCACGATTAGTAGATACAATACACATTGTTATTTTTAACAAGAAGTTTATTGATTATTATAAAAATATAATGCTATTTAATGCTGTGTGACGCCGTCGTAATTATTATTACGACGGCGTCACACAGCATTAAATAGCATTATATTTTTATAATAATCAATAAACTTCTTGTTAAAAATAACAATGTGTATTGTATCTACTAATCGTGACTACTTAATTCACAAAATGGGGTGCCACTATTGTGGCACCCCATTTTGAGGATGCTATGAGAAGCAGCTAAGGGGTGTACCAAGATAATGGGCAATTGAATCATAATCTACTGCGGTCTCGAAGAAGACTGCCAAGCGTGAAGATTATGGCAAATATCAAAAGAATGAGGCCTATGTCCGGCGGTGAATCCATACTTCCGTGGCCAGTGGTAGATTTTTATGGGCTGATGATGGTGTTAGTGATGAAAACTATTTAATATTTAGGACTCTATAATATGTAAGTAGGTATATAAACGGCGAGGTGGTAACTGAGTCCGTACAACAGGTCTCTCACATGAATTGTGATATGCGTCAGTTTCTACGTACGGTATCTGGGTAAGAACATAACATTCTTTATTGATGAACCAGTTGAAGTAAGGAGATCACAACCAAGTATTCTATTCTAAAAGAAATATAAATACTCTGATTATAAATACTCCAATTAGATATTTACATAAATATTACTGTTCGTCTAGTAAATATCAGTTGTAAAGGTAATTCTTTTTCTTTGATTTAGTTAAAATTGGTGAATATAAATGGTTTTTTTTTTAAAACATCAAAATTGGAAAGCGGGTCTTGCCTCCATTATCATCACCAACTTCATCATCAATTCTTCCACTGTTCCACTTCAGGGCACGGGTCTCGTCTCAGAATATGAGGGGTTAGGCTATATCCACCAGGCTGCAGATGGCCGACTTCATACGCCATTAAGAAAATCTCTCAAGTATATACATGGGTTATTTCACGAAGTTTTCCTTTACAGTTGGAAGTGTGTGATAATTAAAAATTAAAATATTAATGCGCACATTATTTTGAAAATTCAGAGATGCCTTGCCTTGGATTCAAACTCGAGTTCTAAGACTTCGCATGCGTGATCATATCACTAGGCTGTCTACTGCTTTATCTTTCTTTCGGGGATTGTTCATATGGCTGAAATTGCTTTTGTAGTAACACATGTTTAATACAACAGAGTTATATTTAAAACTTATTTACAAATTAACAATCTACAACACTTGTATCAATAACACGCAGGTGGCAAAAAAGGTCGTGTATATATGTACTTAATACATATATACACGCGAAACTGTGCGATTATAACAATTGCAAATATACATCATAATATCCTTGTGTTCAATTTTTTCTCCTATCCAAGTATCATGTCCACAGATTTATTGCTAGAACAACATTACAAATACGAAACTGATGTTTCAATAAAATTGCTAATAACTTGAAATTATATAGATTACTGATACCAAAAGTGGTGTATATCGGCCCCCAGGGGTCGATAATGACGTTACTACAGTCAGAAAATTAAATCTTTCAAAGTGAGTAGCACTATATTAGCTGCCAATAACACATTTGAAGTTGATGAATTTGCATAAATTAAATATGAGCTAAGCAATTGGTATATCCAAAACCGAATTATATGGCAAGTGGTCTACGAAAGTGTAAAGTTTGGGGGCTATTGAAACAGATGGATTAATCGTCCAGTTGCAACTAAATTCGGTTGCATGCAGTTCGCTCGGACCGTGACATTAAAACAGCAGTATTAAGTGTTATTTTAGATTATCGCGTTCTATCAATTAACTTTATGTGCGTAGATAAGTTTCTATATAATTACGGGATTGTGTAAATTCAGAGCAGTCGATATTTCGAGAGCGATTGTATGGATAGGAATTAACACCGCTATTATACGTAATTGAATCGTCAGGGTGAGACAGAGGTAATGTTTCGTTATCATTGTGGACAACTGCCAAGACAACTGCCAATTAAGTTACACTTTTACATGTAATGTAAAAGATAATTTATTTATACTACTATTGTCTACTGTCTAACTAGTGTTTAAAATATGTTTCAAGAATTATTGCCATCATACGGTGAACATACATACATACATACACTCACGCCGGTATCCCATAAGGGTAGGCAGAGACCACAGTTTGCCACATACTACGATCCTGACACACTTCTCTCGCCCCATCCACATCCATACATCTTTTCACACAATTTCGTCGATTAAGGGATATACAAACTTGACCTTTTTGAAACAAGTTGTTGATATGATCAAGGTAAGTTTTTCCTGGGCGCCCTCTTCCGACACTTCCACTCATATTTGCCCGGTATATACGTTTCGTCAATTGAACCTCTCATTCTTTCTAAATGACCAAACCATACGAGGAAAGTTTTAATTATTGCAAAACTGGTTACGAGTATTTCTCGCTGTTTTGTTTGAAGTGAAATTCTAAGCATTTTGCTTTCGTTTACTAAGGTTAACATATTATCCTAAGAGCCAAGTTGGAATAATGCCTTTTCAAGTATTCAAATTCTTATTTCAATTAAGAAAAAGCTGAGTAGGCAAATTGGGTTACTTTCATTTCAAAAAAATGTTCCATTAAAAAAAAACAGAATTTTAAAACGGAACAAAACAGAACTTTTTCATGCGGAAAATGCTGTACGCGCAACGTTATGCTGAGGAAATATCCGCCCGAAACAGCGAACAGCGGATGACTGCTCGCGCGATACCCGCGCTCGGGCCCAAGGGCCAACGCGGACTCCGCGTACACTTTTTAGTGGGTGCAATTCTCAGATAACCGTCGTATTGTGCTCTCGCGCGGCGATATGGGTCAGCCATTTTTTGGTTATGTGAGATTTGTAGCCACTAAAGACCGGGCGTTTTCCTTCTTTAGCTCATCTGTCCTGCCGTGGGGTTAGCTCGAATATACTCATACGGCCACGGTACTAGCCTAAAGAGCAAAATTATGGCCTACTCATATGGCCGCGGTATTGGTTCAAAGAGCAAAATTATAGCCTTTTAACTATCATCATCATCAGCCCGTGGTAGTCTACTCTTGGACATTGGCATAAAAATAAGGAATTTGCCATAATCTCCACGCTTGGCAGGGTCTTGGAGATCGCAGTAAATTTTGATTTAATGACAAAATAACGTTGCTACCCATTATGCTGGTGTATCCCTTAGCTGATTTCCACAGTATTCACAGGAAGACTTGGAGTGATGCCATTATTATACCGTCTCCACACGGCAACGTTTTGTGTTCGTATTACATGTGTCTCTAAATAAAAGAGAGTAAGAGCTTTATTACCATGACAAAAATGTAGAGAGTTTCGTACAGATTTCGAACCAATATTTAACTCATTATTGCCAAAATGTGGGTTAATTTTCTGTGTGTTATTATACACCCGAGTTTCAGAAGACAGTTTAAATATTAAGTAAAGGTTGGGTTTTCAATAAAACTAGTTATGACAGGGATTGTTAGTTTAGCGGTGCCGTAGTTCGCCACCCGACACATTTCGTTTTCCGCGGGGCGAAAAGTGGGCTACGGATAGCTACTTTGCTTGAAGCAAGTGAAAAGGAGTGGTCTCTGCTTACTCCAATTCTTCGGTAAAATAGCGGTCAATATCTCCGCCTGTTACGTAGAAGATCGGGGTTCGATCCCTGCCGAAGAGCTAGGGCAAAGGGCGTGATTGTATGTATAATATGCATGTTGTTGGTAATTACGGAGATTAGAACAGATTTTATGAAAATCGAATAATTTATAGCGAGGCAAAAAAATTAGTTCAGGCCGTGAAGGGTACATTTAAAAAATCAAACGCAACCCGTGCAGTAGACTTTCACCACATAGTCAACCACAGACTTAAGAAGATAAAAATATATAAATAGCTTAAGTGCATGTTTTGATTAAATAATTATTAATATTCAGTTTATTTTTTTTCACAGAAAACTTCACGTGTAGATCAAGATGTGATATTTAGCCCATAATTAATTCGAGTAGAAAAACTTAAAAAACGTCCAAAGGAAAATAAAAATCCACCAAAACGTAGATGTTTATAAATATGTGATAGCACATGTCGATGGTAAAAATACGGAGATATCATCATCCCCAGTCCACATTCGTCCCCACTACAGGGATACGGACCTCCCCTTATCAGGAGTGGGCTAAGCCTTAGGNAAGATGTGATATTTAGCCCATAATTAATTCGAGTAGAAAAACTTAAAAAACGTCCAAAGGAAAATAAAAATTCAATCCACCAAAACGTAGATGTTTATAAATATGTGATAGCACGTGTCGATGGTAAAAATACGGAGATATCATCATCCCCAGTCCACATTCGTCCCCACTACAGGGATACGGACCTCCCCTTATCAGGAGTGGGCTAAGCCTTAGTCTACTGCGCTGGTTTAGTGCCGGTTGGTAGACTTCACATACCCATGCGGATATGAAGGTTAGCTCACGAAGATTTCCTTCTGCCGTGAGTACATTGGTGTCTTCAGTGTATACCGTACATGAATCAGAAATATCACAGTGGTACGGAACTGGGATTGAATCGATTAACGATCGATTCAATCGATCTTTAAATCGTGAGTTGTGTTTATTACTAGTATACCACAAATGTACAAAGATACGGGCATATATACTCGTAATTAACTATATTCATTTGTGTTTACGAAAATAGATTAAAGATAAAAATAAAGAACAAAATCTAAACGAATTCATGATATTAGTCATGAATTTAAATCAAAATGTGTATTTACATACATAAATACATACACTCACGCCCTTATCCCTGGCTCTCCGACGGGGAGTCGAACCCCGGTCTCCCGCGTTACAAG
>WUAW01038507.1:17406-27769 GCA_017165845.1 Thaumetopoea pityocampa | reverse complement strand
ACTTCTTTCTTCGTGGATAAATCAACTTTTCACGTAAGCGGCATTTAATTTACCCCCGGCCCGTAACAATATTTCAAATAACGCATTACATTTCTATCTCATAATAATAATTAATTAGTGACTTCACCTTGTACTCTGTTTTAATGACTAACTTCACACATATAAATGATCACATTCGACTTTCTTATAACAAATATGTATTCGAATAGAAAAGGCTCATTCCTAATAAACACAATATAATATTTAATAATATGAAAATTAACATGAACGAACTCATCAAATTTCTGAAACATGTAAAATAAAATTTCTTAACAATCAAATTGGTATAAGGAGGCGAAAAGTAAATTGCTTGAGAGAACCAGGAACATGGCATTAAATTCGTTATGCGAGAGAGGGGAACACGGTTTGGCTGAAAACAATTTCTCCTTGAAGAAAACAGTCAAGTGAATATGAAATAAAGACAGGTATTTAGTGGAATTAACGATCAACGGTGATGTTGGTTGTTGAAGAGTTTGATGATCAGGTCGGGTTATCACCAGCTATATGTCGAAATGTGGCAGGAGTGGCAATATTGGAAAAGGGAAGATCTTTCGTCCAGACGGGTGTTATGTTTGTCAGGACTTAGCACCTCTACGATTGATGTCAGACGTTGTATATACGTTAAATCGCTATTAAATTTACCATCGTGATTCAGATTTCTATGATAATATCGTCATTTAAGAATTACGCCATCTGTTGAGGATTCAAAGTATTAAGTAGCGAAGTATTATAGGTCGCTACAGGTACACAAATAAATCGGATTGGATATCTTATACCATGTACTAGATATTTAGGGCCTCAAAATGTAAAATATCACAGCAGATGATTGGATGAATTCAGCAGTTTGCTACCATCGTTTGTGTAGTTTTGAAACAAGTTAATATCCCTTCGAGCATTACGTTATTCCCTGTATTTTCAGTTTCAGCCCATTTCGGATTTGGTATTTCATGCCCAATTACAAAATTCGCGCTGTACTGTATAAAATTTGTATGCAGATTATATTTCTCGGGATATACGCATGGAGCGCTTTACAGAGGTTTTCGTACAAATTTCTACATCAGTAATAACGCCGACGACAAAATGAATTTATGAACACTGCACGTACCATAATCATAGTCATCAACATCATCATCATCAGTCCGTGTAAGTCCATAATTGGACATGGATCTTCCGCTTAAAAAGGAGGGATTACCATAATGTCCACGCTTGGTAGGCGTTGCAATTGATTTTGATTGGATAACAGGACAACGTTGTTGTCCATTATCCTGGTGCATCTCTCAGCTCAGATCTCAGCTCTCAGCAGCATCCAAGGAAAGAGATGGAGTAACGCTGTCACTACAACTACAAAGCCACACCGAAAAGTAATATGTAGAACAATTAATTAATTAAAGTTTAATAAATGTAAGAAAAATAAAATGGAATTGATTGAAAATTACTTTTCCATTTATCATTACTTCCACAATTCGTTCCTTATAAGACACTATAGGATGGTGTAATAATAAATATTGTATTTTTTTTTTAATTCTTGGGTTAGATTCTCTGTAAAGAAAATTGTTGTCTTTTTTAATCTATGTATATAGTTTAAGATTTTATTAAAAACAGCAAAATATCAAAATATTACGTATTATCGTTCTCATCATAGCATATTTTGTAGAACGTATCGATAATAATATTACGATACGTTCTACAAAATATGCTATGATGAGAACGATTACCATTAGAATAATGTAACATCTTACATTTTTCTTCTTCTTCTTAACAAATAATTACACAGTAAGATGGGAGCTCTCAATACGATCCCTCTACTTATTTTCCGAGGGCAACCGTAATCGTTTCCACTTTCCGCCGTCATTATCTTAGCGAGTAAATTGATGCTTAATGCCGTCCATTTTCATTGAGATGTTGAAAATATAGTCCAAATCAGTTGGATAGTATTTATCAATGACATCGGCTACCGGTCTAGCATTGTGGATTTTTGATTCGCCTCAAAATCTGATAGCTTGGAGTAAAATTCCAGCTCAATAATAGATTCATCTCTCAAATAAAAATTCAATTTTTTTAATACAATACTAAGTGTTTTGGAACGCACGGGAAATAGTTGGTCTATCATTATGTTCAATAACGCAAATTTGGATCTCCTGTCCAAATTTGCGTTTTTCTACATAACTGAGCCGAAAATACCTTAGGTATTATATACTGATTAGTAAAGCACTACAATGCCTTTATAGTATCAAAGTATAAATACGTCACCAAAGGCTATGGATATATTTTCAAAGCTTACTTAGATAAAAGTCATAAACTTTTATTACAAATACTTAAAGTAATTGTAGGTATAAAAAATAACGAAATTATTTAAGTATTGTAAAGAAACATTTACGCGAAATATTACGTTTCTCTCTCGTCATCATCATTAACTTATCTATTGTCTCCCATCTCAAAATGAGTGGGGGTTTTTTTTTAAAGACACCTCCCGCATTAGGATTAAATTCCTGTGTCGCGGGGACTTTACAAACATTCAAATAACGGGAACACAAAACATCCAGACTCAGAACAACAATTTGTGGTTCACACAAAATTGTTCTCCCGTGTGGGGATCGAACCCACAACACTCGAGAGCGCGGTGGAAAAGCGACCACTTAAACCACTGCGCTGTCCGTGCAGTCACACACACACAGTCCGTGCAGTCGTTGGGTACACCTACAGTCTTATGGACTACAGTCCGTCATGCTTGCCCAATGCCGGTTGGCAGACTTCACACGCTATCTTCTTAAGATGTTTTGTCGCACCATTTTAAGCGAGTTAAAATTATTTATTAATATCTATATGATTTCGAAATTTCAGAGGTGTGTGCCTCGGATCCGAACTCAAGATCTAAGACTTGGCGGTACGTGGTCGTTATTATAAGTTATTATAAGAAATTTACAACTGTTACATTAAATACTGGTTGCAAAATGCAATCTACAAATGAGGCAGTCGAATATAAATCATCTAAGAATACTACTATTTATTTTCTGTTTCTTTTATAGTAAAAGTATTGTTGACGCCTAACGCGCGACATTTTAAATCGCGCAATCTTCATCATCCCTTCTTTCCAAAAGTTCTTAACCTACCCTCCTAAAAGTAAAAGTGTGTGGGAAGGGGAGGGTAGTTGAATTATTAGTGGGACAAAATCAACGATTTCCGCGCGCACACTGAACCGCTCCGTATATATAAATAAACCCAAGAAAAATCGACGTGGTGCGTCGAGTTATCGAAGGAGCTACAAAGCGAGAAAGCCACGTGAGTACTTGTACTTCCTGCACATTTCCCAGTCTCCTCATCAGGCGGCTGCTCTTGTCTGTTTTTTCCGGGTCCATAGGACCCACCGCACCGCCCAAGTATGTAAGACGGGTGGTAATGAGCCGTCTACCACGCTGGCCTGGTGCGTGTTTGTAGACTTCACACACGCATGCGGACATGCTGGTTTCCTCACGAAGTTTTCCTTCTCCGTTGGGTACATTGTTTCTACAATGTAGACCGTACATGAATTAGAAATAATTCAGTAGTACGCTTCTAGGATCGGACCCGGAAATTTTTCAATTGCAGGTTGTACTATATAAAGTAGTAGTATAGGGGAATCAACCGAAATCGGCAATTGTTTAATTAAAAACCCATGTATTTAATCAAAAGTACTTCTTGCGTGAATTTTAGGTTATCCTAAGTAAATAAACTAAATTGAACTAAACGTTTACCAATAATTTCTCGTTGATAAACTTTACTATCTATAATGA
This sequence comes from Thaumetopoea pityocampa, assembly GCA_017165845.1. Classification (NCBI taxonomy): domain Eukaryota; kingdom Metazoa; phylum Arthropoda; class Insecta; order Lepidoptera; family Notodontidae; genus Thaumetopoea; species Thaumetopoea pityocampa. The sequence continues at coordinate 23,960 of WUAW01038507.1, read as the reverse complement.
ATAACAGGATAATAAAACCCTTCTAATTACTAAAAAGGTTACTTCAAAAGTTAATAAAAGCCGAGTTTTTGTAATCAAACCCATTTAGTTACTTTATGTGAATACACTAGTGACCTTTTTAAATGTGTAATTACTTTTTAATGGCAAAGCAATTTGGGACGAATAGTAGCGATCAAATGATCATGATTTGATTTTTTTAAAAATATTACAATGATTAAAATAAAATTATTACAATGATTAAGTAAATCTCTCCATTACGCCGTAAAAATGCAATGAAGAACTTTAATACTTTTGAACCTTATAAAATGGCGGCGTCGTGGTTCGCCACCTGACACGTCTCATTGCCCGCGGAGGCGAAATGTGGGCTACGGATAGCCATTTTGTTACATCAAACAATCGTAGCAGGTGGAAGGAAGTGGTCTTTGCCTACCCCAATGGGAAAGAGGCGTGACTGTATGTATGTATGTAGTATGTACTATGGTCTCTGTCTACTCTTATGGGATATCGGCGTGAGTGTACGTATGTATGATCAAAATAACAAAACAATTATATATTTTTTTTTCAGATTTAGAATATATAGTGACATTTTTGTGGACGGTTAAGCTTATTAATTTCTTCGACGAATTTCTTCACAAACGTCTTGGCGCAGTTTCGCTTATTGTGAGTTTTGACATTAATCCAACGGCTACTTATTGACGTGCAGAAATGCCTTACGCATGCCAATGTGACGAGAGCATGGCACAATGATTAAGTGGGATTCGCACCAACTAAAACTGCACGGCATCCATCTAGACTCTTGTGTGCAACCGCGGGGGTAAGCTTGGCTGTTCACATGAGCCTCGTCTTGTGGTAGGAATCTAGCTCCCTGACCCTTTCTCTATGGAGGCACGTTGGACGCAGCGCGCTCTCGCCACGAGGTTAATTGAGCGACGGGATATCTTCCCTGCGACTTGCAGGCTACTTCCATAGGTGGAAGTAGGTCCATATAGGCCCTATACCTGCATCCACAACGTCTCAGCCAAGCGAGTTTCTGCATGGCTTCATCTCATACCCGCTCGACCGCCTCCTTAAACTGCTGCTTAAGCTGTAACGGCCTTACAGTAGGCAACAACTGCCGCCCAGACGCTCTCACTTTCAACCATGGCCGATATCATGACCGAAAGAGAGAGCGCTAATTCTTCAAATTGAGTGGCAAGTTGGAAAACAAACGACTACTGCGTTGACTAGGTAAAAGTTCCCTCAGGTATAATTACACTAAGAAAATACTTAGCAATCATTTGACTGCACAGATGGCGCAGTGGCTTAAGCGTCCTCTGCGCTGTCGAGTGTTGTGGGTTGGATCCTCACACGGGACAACAACTTTGTATAATCCACAAATTGTTGTTCTCAGTCTGGGTTTTCTGTGTTTCCGTTATTTGAATGTTTGTAAAGTCGCCGCGACACAGGATTTAATCCTAATGTGGGAGTTGTCTTTAAAAAAAAAAGAAAAAAAAAATTAAAATATTTTTTCCAAAATTCACAGTACATACGATTGATACACAAAACTATACTAATTTTACATATCTATCTAATAAACACTAAAATAAAATTTTAGGTGTAAATTCTCGGTATTGATACCAAAAAACCTGTAATCATCATGTTCACTCTACTTGTAAAGTGAAAATAGATAGTGATAATCCTAGTGATAACCCTGCCATCTTCCTAAAGCCCTATCGACCAGTCTTGGTCATATGGGTCGAACTGCGGAAGAAACAAAGCGGGCCTGGTTGCCAGTCCTAAGTGCAAATATTGGCTGTACCTAATCCCTTTCAAGCAGAGAGAAGAGAAAGCGCTAAACTGACGTTGGACCACTAATAAATATAGCCTATACTTTTTAACTGCGATTCTGATGTTTGTAAAATTTGACAACTAGTAACAATTAAGATCCCAGATCTTATCCCAGGATATGTATATTTAGCATGTTTGGTAGTGCATAAATATTATTGCCAGATTTATGAATTTTTCCGCAGATCTACATTTCAAAGTTAGGTTCAAAGTTAGTTCAAATAATAAAATAGAGTTTCTCAGAAAGCCTTTTATATACATCAAAAGATTTTTAGGAGCAACCTCGGGAATTTCAAGAACTTTACAAATATGTCCTACGATTTTTTAAATCAGATCTGGCAACGCTTTATCAATTTTTTTTTTGTAAAATTTAATGTCAAATTCGATAAAAGCTTACTTCGAAGCGCGAAATAAATAATGGTAGATCTCCGATCTATGATAAACAGCAAGCAACCAGTAACAGCAGATACAAATATACTATTAAATACAAATAAATGTGGTGTTCAAAATGGCAACGCCGCTGAGATTAAAGTAAACCGATGCAACGTTCGGAGGCCGGCAAGCCGGAAATTAAATCCAGCTGTGAGCACCTTACCTTTAGGGGATAAAGGCTTGGGAGGGTCTAATGTGGCTATTTTAAATTGATATTAGCTGTTTATTTCTTTTAATTATATCACTGTATACATAGTTTAGCCTCTTCTGTTTAGGGGAGGTCTGTGCCCCTTTAGTAGTCATGAATATTGACTGGGGATAATGGAACATAATTTAAGTTTCCAATCATATATATTAATAATATGGATAAAATATTTTTTACACACATTGATTAAGCCAAGGTACTAGACAACGACACACTTATATAGATACATAGTAATACGTATATAGATAAACATCTATGATTCGATAAATACATACATATTAGATAAACATACTCTGAACACATTTAAAATTGTTTTAAAAATATTAAATGCGTGAAATTTGCAGAGACCGCCACGCCAGGTGAGGGCCCGCGGTGAGTCCGGACGTGTGCTGCGATGAACTGTGGGTCTACTGAGTCAGTTGAGTGTCATACCGAAGAACCAGGTAGCCTGTGTGAAGGCTGCGTATGGTCCTGATGAGGCTGACGTCTGGCTTGCTGTAGACAGCTAATGATGAATTCTTCATTTTTTTTTATGATTGAGGGTAGTAACAATGTTGATGGCGGTAGCACGGTGATGAAGTATATCACTTTTTAGAAGTGTTGTCAAAGTTGGTAGGAGTGGCAGTACGGAAAAGGGGAGATCTTCCGACCAGACGGGTGTTGTCTGGCGGGGCCCGCCACAGCCCCGGTTGATGTGGAGACGTTGTATATATTCGACAAATAGACTTAAATATACGGGTAAGCGACCCCGGCCCCCCGAGCTACTACTACTCCTTCCGAGATAGTTTAGTAGATTAGTAGCATTCTATGTCCTAGTCCTCTTCCCAAATTTTATGTTCCTTGCTCAATACACCTTTCCGACCTTACCCTCTTATCTTTCCCCTCCACTAAGCCAGTGGCTGCCGCGCCCATGGCTGCATGGCTAGACCCAAGATGATGCCCAGCCTAACCCAAGCATATGGAGATCTGTTTAGGTGGACCTGTTTTACCCTTGCTTTTCATGGGATCACAACGAGTAACTTTGACCCTTATTAAAATGGTGGCGTTGTGGTTAGCTACCCAATACGTCTCGTTCCCTACGGCGACGAAAAATAGAGTACAGATAGCCACATTATTTGTAGCTAGTGGAAAGCAGTGGTCTCTGCCAACTTCACTTCTTCGGTAGTAAATATGTCAGTATCCCCGCCTGTCACGCGGGAAACCAGGGTTTCGCCGTGAGATAACCGCCGGAGAGCCAGGGAAAAAAGCGTGGTTGTATGTATTTTTAATTTACTTTATTATTTAAGTGTATCTTTTGCTTCTGTACTTGTCCAGACAAATGTGTTTTCAAATGTGTTTTCTTTGGCTATCTTTATTTCTCTCTCTTATCCCCTCAATCACTATCGTTAAATTGTTCTGGTCAGGCTTTGTCATTATATCGGACAGAGAGAAAATATATCAAATTAATATATCAAATTCATTAAAACAGACATTTGTACTATCGGCTACTGGCTCCTCCATTGTTTGAGAGATTGCTAATATTGTCACTGTTACACCACAAGCGTTTAATGAAGAAGCTCGGTATTCAAACAAAAGGGCGCAAATGAAATGCCAGCGGCGATGTTGCGTTTGCTTTTTCGCTCTTTTTCACAACGGCAGCTCCCCTTTCCACCCTTTGTTAGCAGTTGTAAGCTTGTTTGGTACAAATACAGAGTCGTTTGATTGCGATTTACCTTGCTTTGTTTGTATTAACGGGGCGGGGTTGATACGGACTTGTTTTTATCCGTCTTCAAAAAGTTTTTCACGTTAATCTATGAAATCTTATTTAATCCTGTAATTTAGTGGCTGCCCGCGATTTTACAGTTTTTCACGTTAATCTATGAAATCTTATTTAATACTGTAATTTAGTGGCTGCCCGCGATTTTACCCGCACTGATTATAATGTGGTTTCATCGCATAAGAACTATTTAAGAGAGTATGTTCCAACATAAGAGAGCTCTTAGCGTAATAAGCACAAGATCGCAGTGGAAATTGGATGAATCCCAGGATAACTCTTCTTCCTAAATTATATTCCTAATGCATTCCTTAGCTGGTTCTCACAGACTTACGGAAAAAGATGGACTGACGCTATTATTGTGTTAACACAACACAGTATTCTATGAATTTTGTATAAGAAATGTCTACTAAATATCGTTGCCTTATACAATATTACATTATAATAATGCATTCTATATTAAGTCGTACTACTGAATTCAAATACAATATATTTCAGAAATCAGTCAAATAAATTTGAATCAGAAATCAGATTCAAATTTATTTCAGTGAATGAATTTATGTTTGTGTAATATGTAACACGTTATATATAGTTGTTGTTGTGTCTTAAAACATAATTTTTATATATGTTATCTTTATATTGTAAATCTTTACACCACGGGGCTGGATGCAAATCAGCACTATTAGAGACTTGGCTTAAAGGACTTTAGCCTGCCCACAATTAATAGGTACAAAAAATTGTGACATGAGTAACATTCTCATAGAAAACAATCTGTTGAAGTTTTGGCGGCAACCTGCGTGAAGCATCACTTGAAGTTTTATTTTAACATTTTATAGTTTATTGTAATTTTTAACATGTTCCCTGCCAAGCCGTATTTGCCCGACTTATCGTACAGGCCATTTGAGTTTTTCCTAAATATATCAGTTGTAAATGCTTGGATTTTATACAATACCCGACATCATGAATCTATACCAATACTAAAATTTATATATAATATATGGCATGGAACGTATTAATATATAAATTTGGCTTCAAAGTGGTATTCGTCAGATTCACTTCAAAACGCCCAAAAAGCAATAAAATATGACACACCGATATTTTATTGTTCACTCGAAAAGATATTATATAACTTCAAAAATAGATACACTGGAAGAAATGGTGCGAATTCGCAGCCCATTGCCACTATGAAAAATAGAAGAAGAAGAAGAATCTGTCAATTTTGTTCTTAAATCTTTCGAATTGAACAAATTTTAAACGTGAAATTCTAGAGTTGCAAGAGGCTTACGAAATGGTAATTTAAATTTTGATTTTAGAACCGTCTGTGGGTTACATAAGTTGCCATCTAAATTGTATCACATTTTAACTGAGCATTAAAGTAAACATTATAACGAAACAGTGAAATAGCGTTTCGCGCCTTTAATTATCCCAACCAGAGCTTAATTTTTTAATAAAATTGTAATGCTCATTTACATAACCATCAGCGGTTGATGCGAGTGTGAATGTAAGTTTATTTATTCATTCAATTAAATTCAATTTAACAGTATACAAACCAAAATACGTTTCAGACTTAAAATTACAAACATAAAATATATACCAAACGTAATGAAATTTTAATGACACTAATGTTAAAAATTAACCAATTAACCAATTCTGCTATCAAATAAACAGCGGTTGTGTATCATAAAATTAATTTACTCAAAATACAGTCGTTTTTATAAATTGCTAGGATTTCGCGCTAAATTGGACAGTCCCAAAATAATTACAGATTTAAAATAATTCCGTATTCATTTTACTTAAGCCCTCATGCCACAATGATGGCTATTGAAACGGGGATCGGATTGTATTTTCAGTTCTTGACCAATTTCAATGAAACATACCGCAATATTTAAGATTTATTTATTTGATTGTACTTTTAATACTGCAATAATATTACCAAAATCTGCCAGCTTATTTCTGCGTGAAGCTCGAACAATCAAACAAACAAACAAACCCGAAAATATGGATTCGGTTCAGAAGTCTATTCATTATTTCATCATCATTTCAGCCCGCAGCTGTCCACTGCTGAACATAGGCCTCTCCAATCGAATTCCAGAATGACCGGTCTAGAAGTCTATTCGATTAACTAAATCGATTTGAATTTTTGAATTTTTTAAATGTCTTTAATATATAAACAATGACGTTTTACAATATTATAGTATAATAAATAAAATTTATATTGCTAAGATATTATCTTTATAAAAGAACTTCACAGTGCTTAATTGAATTGAAATCCGGATTCGCTGCCATTAACTACAAATTGAAATTTGATGATTGTGCTCTTTGTAAGTAGATGAAAAACAA
>WUAW01038506.1:14697-28661 GCA_017165845.1 Thaumetopoea pityocampa | reverse complement strand
ATCAAAAATTGTGTTTTAAAGTATTTATTTATAAATATGTATACATAATGAAGTTAAGAGGTGAGTTAAGTACTTTCGGATATTTTTTTATTTTCTTGAGATATACGTTCTTCATTGGGATCATATTCTTCCATGATAGTCAAAAATTTGTTAAGATGATTAAAAAAGTTGTATTTATAAAAATGTGCGAAATAGCGAATGGTGCGAAAGTCGAGGGCCGCCTATATTATGATAGTGATACCTATATTAAAAAATTGCATTGACATTCGTCCACTAATTTATATCAAAATGGTAATAGACAAACAAACATCCCAAACTTATCAATATATAAAATTAAGTCAGAATATTGGATTATAAATCAAACAAATGTAATGTATCAAAATTGTTTTCTCGTGCCATAGATTCAGCAAATAATACACTGGATCAAATGTGGCGGCGCCTCTGTTCAGCTGCGCTTACGTTGTACTTGGCGCCTAGTTTGTGAAATTCTCACGTAAAATATTTTATAATTATGCGCCTTTGTGTGTGGTATTATAGAGAATAATTATTATTTATTTATTTATTCTTTATTGTACACAAACAGATAAAAATACATTTTTTACATAAAAGAACATTTATGTACAAAGGCGAGCTTAACTCAAAAATGAATTTTCTTCCAGCAAACCTTAGGGTGTAAAAATGTTTATATATTCATACTTTTAAGTTTAACAACGACTTATGTATTTACATTATATTATTTAAATTAATTTTATATCGTTATATCCGTGAAAACGACGCCAAACATACATTATTTCTAACTAAACACACTATCGATATTTATTTTTATCATTCTACGCAAATAGCTTGTCCTTTGAACCATATAAATTTAGGTAAAGTACCTTATGAAATTTAAAAAAAACAGTTTGTCTTGAACTAGTTAAACAGGTGCACGATAGCGGAGATTACATCTTTTTACATTTTAATAAAAATAAAAGGTAATTTCACCTTTTATTTTGACATGACAAATGTTTGTAGAGTAATTGAATAATAAGGTTATTAGATAAGGTCATTAGTGTTTTTATTATTTGTGTGGGTTTAGTCATACAAACCCAAACAAATGGTAAAGGACAAAAAATTGTCATTTACCACAAAGGTGTATGCGTCGCTCCATTCAACTTATAATGGGACTCTGGAATGCAGTTATTGGAATGTGATGAATGAGGAATGAGACGGTAAAATTACCCCATACTGTGCTAATATTCTCAACGTAAGGCAAGAGTGAGTGGTTTTTTATTAAGCTACTAGCTTTTGCCCGCGGCTCCGCTCGCGTGAATGTCGGTTTTCCACTACATGGGAAATCCCGACAATCATATTTTTATATAAAAAGCCTAGAACCACTTTTACTTGACCTCTCGTAGGTACCTTAACGGCGGCTACTAAAACAGGGATCAACTTGTATCTTCAATTTTACTGGACCGATTTTGATAAAACATGCCACAGTATTTAAGTCAGAATAATAGTAGCTTTAAGACTGTAACAGTTTGAACAAAATCTACCGGCTGATTTTTGCGTGAAGCCCGAACAAACAAACATACATCGACGGATTCGGTTCAGGTCTTAATTAGTAGATCTGGGTCGTTTCTTTTTAAATATCTTTGATTTTTGAAAATTTGACATATAAAAATTTTATATTATAATAGTATAGATAGAGTACGTTTTACCATCCCGGGTTACATCGTCACTTACCTTCACATGGAATCAAGTACTGGCTTAAATGTGGTAAAAAAAAAATAAGTCCATAATGGTGGCAAATACAATTTTCATCATAAAATTTCCAGCTGTGAAGCGTTGATATTTCAGTGGATCCGTCGGGCGGGTCGTCCGTTGGTCCTGCAGCGGCCAGTCCTTTGATTACGAGTGCGCTCCATCTGGCGGATGCGCACTTCCGGTGACGTCCAATTCCGGGCTCGTATCTGTTCGTTTGTTTTTACAACTTTTATGATGAGAGTAGCTTTGTTTAGACTACGCCATAAGTGAAGGAAACAAGCATCGATTCATTCATGCGTTTTGAAGATACGAGTGTAGGTACCTAGTTCAGTTATAAGTATGGTACTTAGGTCAGGGGCGTACCTACCGCCGTATCAGAGATACGGGACCCCCAGCTATAGGGGCCCAGCACCCGTGTCAGCAAAATATCGTAAAATGTTACCCACAATTTTATTCAAATTCTGACCATACGCTAAGCTTTCCGGGAATAAAATATATTATACATATATATGGATTCAGTCATACACATGATCAGTATGATCATGCGTGAGTTTTGGTCGACTGCGCAGTAACGACCCTTTAAATGTTTAATACTAAACCAAGGGATAATTTATAATCAATATATGTTTATTTAATTTAATTTGTGATTCTTTTTTCAAAATTTTTACCCTCCATCTGAGCTTCGCCGTAATTAGATTGAAGGCCGTAATTAGGTCCCCCCAAGAAATTTTGATAAAGGGCCCGTCTAGTGCAAGCCACGCCACTCACTTAGGTGTATCGTCTTTATGTATGTACGTCTATGCATATCGACACCTCCATGCAATAACATCCGAACTCATTTTTTTTTCGCATATTGAGTTATATACAAATTTTTTTAACTAAAAAAAAATTATCAAATATATAATAGTTTTCCTTTACAACTTTAACCCTTTCGCACCGGACGGGACATGTGCTGTCCCAGTCTGGAAAATTTTTGATATTACGGCTGGGACAATATATGTCCCAGTTACTGAAAAGCGTCTAGGCCAGAAAATAACTCCAATTTGGGCCTTCAAACTGATTCTAAGGCCGTCTCAATCGTTCTGAGTCCATAAATTTCTCATCTCAATCGTTCCCGATCTAATCAAACAAGCGACCACTGTCAAGGTTGCTCACTTGATGGTTCTTATTTCTTACGTCAATTTATTCATTTCTTTCTAACGCTTGCTCCTTGCATTTTTGCACGAAACTTTTCAGATATTTTTCCCATTTTCATTCCTTCTTCTGGTGAAGGGTCGAAATGAGTCGCAAGAGAATTTACCCTGATAAGAAGCTGAGACAGCTCTCTTATATTAGTGACTCTTCTGAAACTGAAAACACCGAGTCCACATTAGTGGAAAGCAGCGAAGAGGAAACGAACAATGAAGTCGTTCCACCCAGTCACCATAAAGAAACCCAGACTTTAGATACTGTTGCTCCTCTAGTACATTCAATTTTTTTAAATTTTTTACCGTTCTTATTTTATAACTATTAATTCCAAAAAAGTTAATAAAAAATAAATATGTTAATAAAAATGTTAACGTAAATATACATGAAAATGTCAATAAAAAAAACGTTGCCTAAAATAATCATCAAAATGTTATTCAAAATGTTAAGTAAAGTGTCAATAAAAATGACCTATTGACTTTAGGATTCCGGCCGGGACGTACTCTGTCCCTGGATTTAGATGCTTTGGGTTCACGGCGGGACATATGCTGTCCCATCAATGAAGCTTGTGAAATCATTGTTGTTGATGGTGCGCTGTTATGGGAACGTTTGTGCGTCTCCAAGACCTTCAACCTTTTGGGCATAAAAGTTATTTTATCTGATAAATCGCTTGGAGGAGTAATAGCTGATCCCGGCAATGGGGCGCACTCGGACTGATTTTTCGCCGTAATTAAAGGGTTAAAGTCTATGAAAATAGTAAATAATATTAAATGCTTAAATTGCTATATTAATGAAATGTTTTTACTGAATTTTATATGAGTTTTTAACTTTAAAATCTTCCGTACAAACAGAAAAAGTGAGTTACGGTGTTATTGCACGGAGGTGATGATTATGTACATTGGAACAGTGTAGACGTGTGCGTGTGTCGACATGTACCTACACTGGAGTGTGCAGACGTAGTTGTGTGTCTACGAGAGCAGTCTAGCGCGTAGGCGCTGCAGCGAGCCTTTGGAATTCGAAAGCCGACCACCCATAGGCATGAGAACGCGCCGCCGGCCCCTTCCCCACGCCGGCCCGCTCGGGCGCCGCCTCTCGCCGCTCTCTCGACTCATAATTTTCATTTTACTCTCCGCCGAATGTCGGGAGCGATTCACGGTGCCCACATACGATTCCAGAATAAACTACAATTACATTGACAGTTGATTTGTACTTGATTTATTAAATATCTGTTGTAGTGGCCTATGACCACTGCCCACGTACTGATTAGATAACACCGGTAAATTAATTTTATAGCCAAGGAAATATANTAGTGGCCTATGACCACTGCCCACGTACTGATTAGATAACACCGGTAAATTAATTTTATAGCCAAGGAAATTAATTTTATAGCCAAGGCGGAGAGAAACAACACGAAAGCGATATACAGGGCGGGCCTGTCTCATCCCTAAAAGTGACCCGTTCCAACTTCCAGGCGACCTTTGGATAGAGAGAGATCATAATTATAAATGTCAAATTTTGTAAATCAAATATATTAAAAAAAACTACTCAAATCGATTCATTAAGGGCTTCTGAAACCAAATCCGTCGATGTTTGTTTGTTTGAGCTTCACGCAAAAACCAGCGGGTAGATTTTGGCCAAACTGTTAGTCTTAAAGGTATTATTCTAACTGCACATGTATGTACTGCGGCACGTTTCATCAATTTCGGTCCAGTAGAATTGATGATACAGCTTGATCCCTGTTTTAGCAGCCACCGTGAAGGTACGAGAGCTCAAGTAAAAGTGGTTCTAAGTCTATGATTGTTTCGGAATTTCCCATGTAGCGAAAAACCCTAGTGTAATATTATTATCAACTGATATGTAACCCGTAAGGCTATTGATCCCTATGAATTCTATCGGCGCAGTCCGCCGAGTGCCGCGTCGCGGGCAGCCTTGTGCGCTGCCCATCCATTCGTTATCAGCGGCGGCGCGCGGCGCGCGCATTCCGGGCGTCCGCTCGCCCGCCCCGCCCGTGGGTAAACTACGGCCACATTCCTGAGGCCCTTTTTACGCTGTGTGGTCGCGGTTTCCGCTGAAAGACGGCAACGTCGCGTCGCGGTTCAAATATGAATGAAATCCGGTCGGCGTCGTCGGCGCGGCAACGTCGCCCAGACGCCGGCCCGATTGAGAACTCGCATCTCCCGCGTCGCCCGCGCGCCGCGCGCTCGGCCCCGGGTGTCACTACCGTACACTACATAGACAAAATGATATCGCCACGGTTGCGTATCCATCATATTATAAAATACTTAAATGTCAAATTTTGTAAATCATAGATTTTAAACAAAAAAAAAAACTACTCAGAGCGTTTAATTAAAGGGCTTCTGAAACCAAATCCGTCGATGTTTGTTTGTTTGTTCGAGTTTCACGCAAAAATCACCTGATAGATTTTGGTCAAACTGTCTGTATAGTCTTTAAGCCGGAATAGTACCTACTATTCCGGCTTAAATACTGCGGCCATGTCTCATTAAAATCGGTCCAGTAGAATTGAAGATACAGCTTGATCCCTGTATTGTTTAGTAGCCGCCGTTAAGGTACGAGAGCTCAAATAAAAGTGGTTATTAGATTTTTTATATAAAGTTGTGGAAAACCGACATTCACGCGGGCGGAGCCGCGAACAAAAGCTAGTAATTAAATATGCCGCCGTACCACACGATCATATGGGTACCTAATTGATAATCGATATACCTACCTAATTAGGAATGTATTTGATAAGATTATGTAATGATAAGACAGATAACAATGATAATTTTAGTTCGTACATATCTTTATACAGGCTGAGTTTTTCAATTGGGCATGAAAGGTTAAAACTGAAAATACAAGGAATAGCGAAAAGCGCCGAAAGGGGTTTTAGGGCGCATTTTGATAAAAATAAAAAGATTTTGGTTTTTTCAATGGGCATCATTTCGAACAATTATTTAGTTAAAATTAATGTGAGAAATATAAAATGGTACTTCGTTAGAATTGAGATCTTTAATTAAGTTTGCTGTTTATCATTATTTTTGTTTCTTATAAAAAATCATAACGTTGGGATAGCGCAGTAATACAGGCTGTTCTGATTTTCAAAATTATCTGGTTCAATTCTCAGATAAGAAAATGGATTTATATTAATTTTGGCATACAGTTTTAGTTTTTATAGGGATCGGCCCGAGACTCCGTTGAGAATTTCTTCGCTATTCCTTTCGAATTTGATCATCCATGCCCACTTAAAAAATGCACCCTGTATACACGTATATGTATATAGGTGAATTTTTAATAAAAAAATATTAATAATTTGTATAGATTTTATCTATACACTATTATATAATTATTAAATGTTAAATTTTCAAAAATTAAAGATATTTAAAAACTAACGACTCAGATCGACTAATTAAGGCTGTTTGTTCGGGCTCCACGCATAAACCAGGGAATAAATTTTGGTTAGACTATTACATTCTTAAAGCTACTATTCCGATTTAAATACTGCGGCATGTTTCACCAAAATCGGTCCAGTAGAATTGAAGATATACTTTGATCCCTTTTTTACTAGCCGCCGTTAAGGTACGAGAGGTCAAATGTAAGTGGTTATGGTTTTTTTTATATAAATCTATGATTATGTCGGGATTTCCCAAGTAGCGGAAAAGCCAACTTCACGCGGGCGAAGCCGCGAGCAAAAGCTAGTTATATAATATATAGTTGTTGTTATTGAAGTTATGAATTTGAACAGCTGTGTCGTGAAGCGCGATTGCACCCCACTTCAGCGAATATCAACCCTCTTTTAAACCGAGTACGCATGCGCGATGGGGTGGTTCGGTCTGGTGGCAATCTGTGCCCACTGCGCGGCACGACGTTGTCCAACGATGTACATAATCACTACTGTGTTGTGGTATTCTGAATTAAATAAGTTCTCTTCTCAGTCGATTTCGTAGTTGGTGCAATGTGCGTTCGGAGTGTCTCGTGAATCAGACCTCAGTGTATAAATACATCGGACATGCCTCTGTTGGTCAACTCTAGGAGCCAAAGTGGTAAATATCGATCCGTGTGTGCCGCTGGCGGCCATTAGATGTTTTGGAGGCCTGTTTAGTCAGTTGGGACTCTGAACGCGACTGATTCACCGAGTAACAAGAAGGAATATTAGTCCCAACTCGCGTCTTTCAACGTTCTTTATACTGATATGTTTGAAGAGAGGCCAGAACGCGATTCATTAGGAGTGAGACGGATCTGTGCGCATTTTACGATCATCCATTACAGGATCTGATTTCGTTTACTGCGTGGTAACCGCTTATGGCACAAGGCAAATGTTATTACTCTCTACTAGCTTTTGCCCGCGGCTGCGCCCGTGTGAATGTGGGGTTTCAACTACATGGGAAATCCCGATACAATCATAGATTTATATAAAAAGTCTTAAAACCACTTTTACTTGACCTCTCGTACCTTAACGGCGGCTACTAAAACAGAGATCAAGTTGTATGTAATTCTACGGGGTCCCGTAATTTTTTTTTCTACGGGGATTTTGATGAAACATGCCGCAGTATAAATTACAGTCTTAAAGTTACTATTTCGACTTAAAAGTATAAATTACAGTCTTAAAGTTACTATTCCGACTTAAAAGTATAAATTACAGTCTTAAAGTTAGTATTCCGATTTAAAAGTATAAATTACAGTCTTAAAGTTCCTACTCCGACTTAAAAGTAAAAATTACAGTCTTACAATTACTATTCCGACTTAAAACTCGGAATAGTAACTTTAAGATTGTACTAGTTTAACCAAAATCTACCCGCTGGTTTTTCCGAACAAACAAACATTGACGGACTTGGTTTCAGAAGCCCTTAATTAGTCGATCTGAGTAGTTTGTTTTTAAATATCTTAATTTTTGAAAATTTGACATTTAACAATTTTATAATAGTATAGATAAATGTTAGGCATTAAACTATGTATTAGACTGTGATATGTGCTACTGCTTAAATAACTGACTCTAAAATAATGATCGTTTTCAATAAAATTGTTACTGAGATTAATGTAATCAACAAGATTACATTAATCTCAAAAACAATTTTATTTGAGATTTTTAGTTATAAAATTTTCCAACAATTAATTCAATAACCGATTACCGGAGTCTCGCGGGGTGGTCAAGTTACTGCCGCATTCGCGTTGCTCTGTCGGAATCGATTTGTTATAACGTGACGCCATTTCACTGTCGAAGTGTTGGCAGCGGCTGTTGCCGAAATTAAAATACGTCAAGTACAGTGAGTGGTGTTCGCTGGGGCTTCGCCCTTGCGTCTCAGTGCTCGCGCGGCACGTTACCGCAGCCCTTGGAATGTGGATGACGCAGCGCGGCCGGCTCCGCGCCCGAGAACTTGTTATGTGAAACCGTATTGAAACGCACGCTCGCCGCCGCCATCGGACACGAGGATTCATGGTGTTCACGTTAAAGCCTTGCTCTATGGGGTTCATAGCTTTACTATTACAAAGATTGTTAAATGTCAAATTTCGTAAATAAAAAATATTATAAAAAAATTACTCAGATCGACTAATTAAGGGCTTCTGAAACAAAATCCTTCGATGTTTATTTGTATATTTGAGCTTCACGTAAAAACCAGCGTATTGATTTTGGTTAAACTGTTACAGTCTTAAAGGTATTATTTGACTTAAATACTGCAGCATGTTTCATTAAAATTGATCCAATAGAATTGAATATACAGCTTGATCTCTGTTTTAGTAGCCGCTGTTAAGATCGGAGAGCTCAACTAAAAGTGGTTCTAAGGCTTTTTATATAAATCTATGATTGTTTCTGGATTTCCGTGTATCGGAAAACCGATATTCATGCGGGCAGAGCCGCCGGTAAAAATTAGTTAAAAATATAACAATAGTCTGAAAATAATTTTTAATAAATAAATATTAACATATAGGAGACGTCCTATCGCAGTGTATAACAACGAGGCAGTTATATCGTATAGGAAGTATAGTAGTATAGGTAGTATAGTATAGGAAGGTGCACAGAAAAACGCAACAAAAATAATTTTGATAATAATAAATAATTAATGAATAATTTTCGATAGATTATCTCTATTGTATGTATTTTCAGAGATTATATTTAATTTTTGGTTGAGAATTTGATTATGAGGGTACTAAAGCAAACGTGCCACAATTTTTTATAAAAATGACCGTGACCTCTAGGAGCAACATTGACACTGCCCATATAATTATCCGACCACGTCACGCGAAAATCACGAACAGTAAGATGGCCGCCGGAGAGATTTGTGAGGACAACCCGGGTAGTGACTGAATACCATTGCGGCCGCCCGCTCCGACCGCGCGCCCCTGATCGCGCCTTTGCTGTATATATGATTTATGATAATCGTATTAAACATTTACCAAATTATTCATTTTATTTTTAAATTTTGAATAATCTGACGTTTTAATATTTTGACGTTAAATCAAACGTGATACACAACTTTCGACCCTATTGCTCCTATAAGTGCAACGTGCATACGCGCAACGCTTGCATCTCGCCGTAGCGACCTGTTTAAGTAAATCTTCTAATAAGGGTTTTCCCGTTCCAGTGGCGACGGGCGGCCCTGGCTCCTCGCTGTCGCTGTACATGAGCGCGCCCCACGACGCGAAGAAGCGCACCATCGACTCGCTGGCGCTGCCGGCCCTCGTGCTGTCGGCCAATTACGACGCGAGCCCCTTGGCGCCGACCTCTCCGTGCTCCTCGTCCTCCGCCCACTCCATCGACAAGACTGACAACCATGATACCTTCAACTTGAGCCCCATCAGGCCAGACATGCGCCTCGAGGAGGAGCGCCTGAAGACGTTCTCTGCCTGGCCCATCACGTTTCTGACGCCCAAACAACTGGCGCAGAACGGCTTCTACTATCTCGGGCGCGGCGACGAGGTGCGCTGCGCCTTCTGCAAGGTGGAGATCATGAAGTGGGTGGAGGGCGACGACCCTGCCAAGGACCACCAGCGCTGGGCGCCGCAGTGCCCTATCGTGCGCAAGCTGAGCGGCGGCGGCCGCGACGAGTGCGGCGCGCGCGCGCAAGGCGGGGCGCCGCCGCGCATGCCGGGGCCCGTGCACAAGCAGTACGCCTCCGAGGCCGCGCGGCTCAAGAGCTTCAAGGACTGGCCGCGCTGCATGCCGCAGAAGCCAGAGGACCTCGCTGAGGCCGGCTTTTTCTACACGGGCCAGGGCGACAAAACCAGGTGCTTCTATTGCGACGGCGGCCTCAAAGATTGGGAGACGGACGACGTGCCCTGGGAGCAGCACGCGCGCTGGTTCGACCGCTGCGCGTACGTGCAGCTGGTGAAGGGCCCGGAGTACGTGCAGCGGGTGATGTCGGAGGCGTGCGCCGTGCCGGCCGTGCCGCGGCAGGAGCCGCCAGCGCCAGCGTGTTCGGCGCCGGAGCCGGAGGCGCCGCTCGCCGACTCGAAGCTGTGCAAGATCTGCTACGCGGCGGAGCAGAACGTGTGCTTCGTGCCGTGCGGGCACGTGGTGGCGTGCGCCAAGTGCGCGCTCGCCACGGAGCGGTGCCCGCTGTGCCGCAGGACGTTTCAGAGTGCCGTGCGCCTGTACTACTCGTAGCCGCGGCGGCGCGCCGACCCACGCGCCCTGTGTCACGTCTCCACACGCGAGGTGGCTCCCTGACGCACTGAAGCGGGCCCCACCGCGTCCGTCGCGAGCGCGACCGGCGCCGTGGGACGGAGCCCGTCGCGTCGATCGAGCAGCTGATTGGCTCATCCTTAGCCGCGTTACTGAGGCAGGGAAGGGGCTG
Source organism: Thaumetopoea pityocampa (assembly GCA_017165845.1). Classification (NCBI taxonomy): domain Eukaryota; kingdom Metazoa; phylum Arthropoda; class Insecta; order Lepidoptera; family Notodontidae; genus Thaumetopoea; species Thaumetopoea pityocampa. Next base: position 17,943 of record WUAW01038506.1, on the reverse strand, counting down.
TCGCAGGTGTGATCAGAAGACGATCCGATTAAAATAATAAATTTGTCGATAATCAGCCAGAGCCCACAGTATGAAAGTATGTGTTAACGCGAGAAGTACAAATACGAACAAAATGTTGTACTGTCCCCCCCCCCCCCTCGTCGAGGATTAGTTTGAAAAAAGGCATATTTCACCCGGACGTGGTAGTACTATCTCGCTGTGGAAATGTGACACACGTATACGAAAGTCGCTCCTGTGATTATAAAAAATTTAAATTTGTATGGTGGGGCAAGCTGAAAACCCTGTGAGGAGTTTACATTTAATTTTAACAATAATTTTATACTGAATGATTTTAAATTAATTATCGCTGAAATATTTTATGTTACTGTGTCCATATGGCATGACAAATTAGAAACAGCACTATTAAAGATAATTTTAATTTGTAAACATCGAATGTGATGTGATGAAACATGTCAAATCAATTTGTAGTTCGATTGATGTGAGCCGAGGGATCTTTGCTTATTACACTTGTGAAGAGTGTACATATTGTATAAATGTTTTAATGTAAATAAATTAGTTTATCATTTTGTCCCACCGACAAAAGTGTAAATAATGTGGACGCGTCCGGCAGCACAATGAACACGGGAGCGTGTCCTTAGTTTTGTGATAAAGGTGATAACTAATGTTGTACGCTGTTCGTTGTGTTGGCAACGCCACACGGAAGTGTTTAAATAATGTAAGTTATAATAATTCAGAGAAAATCTATTGACATTCGTAACGTTCAATTAATTCGCTGTTAGTATTTCCACAAGACTAATTTCTGTTAGTAGCGCATGTGATAGGAGTCTGAGCAATGTGAATTCTTTGCATTTAGTGAAGGTAGACAGACATTATTTTGAAGCCGCCATGGGCTCTAAGTATCAGTTAACGTTATTATTTCCCTATAATGAACACAACACATATCATGACCCAATTGTAATGAGTAGTATATTCAAATGAAATTATTTAGCCCAAGTTTTTTAATAGGTAAGTTACACGCACACACAGATGAGAAATTACTAGAAGAGATGTTATTATTTGGGGCTTTTGATTTTGTCATTGTACTCTCCGTTTCGTGCACGACCAGCGGTGCGGTTCATATCAGTGTGTGCAGTTACATCGATGACGATACTGATTCTTAAATTGGCACTCTGCTACATCAGTGAACAGAAGGTACGCAAAGAGAATTTAGAGTCACATTCAATTGGATTTCGTAGATAATTATTATTTCATTTATTATTAAAAATGTTAAACATTTGTATTGTTTTATTTTACGGATCGTGTTCTGCGCTGGTGTGACCGAAGACTGCGCCCGCCCCGAGCCGGCTGCTGACGCCGACCTTATCAGACGATAGAATTTGGGTTAACGACAAGTTGCGAGACTAAATAACAACTTTTACTAATGGTCGGAGTTTCTTATAAATTTGTGGGGAGTGGCGAATGATGCTCGTTGGAGAGCGTTGTGGTGGTGTTCTGGTATTGGAGCAGTGGCTGTGTGGCGCCGGCGTAATAATAGCGTCACTCCCATCTTTTTCCGTGGGTGTAAGAGTCAGCACAGGAATGCACCTGTTATTCAATCAAAATCCACTGCGATCTCCCGAGACGTGTCAAGCTTGAAGATATGGCAAATCCCTCTTTTTCTTAAGGAGCAAGCTCATGTCCAGCAGTGGACTTCACGGGCTGGTGAAGAGAACGCGTGTCTTAGTCCTGAATGCCTTTTAACGAGTGGAGACGCCGCAGCACCAAGGGTACAGCAGGTACCATGCTACTGTCATACCGTGTCTACCATGGTACTGTCCCAATGACCAATTACGGTAGTCGCCTTAGCATAATATTGCCATAACTTGGACGGATGTAGATCCAAACCATGGTTTTCGAACACCTAAAAACCAAACCAAGTAGACTTCCATAGCTTTTTCGTTTCTCGGAAAACACGTAATAAGGAGTAATTGTGAGGCTTCACGGTGATACGTCAGTCGGTCATTTGGACCGGCCTCACAACCCCGCAACCTTGACTTAACCTAGACCCTGACTTGGGTAAGGTTAACGGTTGGTAAAGAAGTCAGTCTAGAAAATTCTAAAAAGAGAATAGATGGCGTGCACCAGCATCAACCCTGTGCTTGAAGAGTAGGCTTAGTAAGGTGCACTGATACTGAATACAGGTTCATCATATCAGGCATTCTCACTGCTGAACATAGGCTTCTTCAATGAGGGCCACACCCAGCGGCTTCGAACTGCCTACACGTGTCAAATATAACGACGCAACATCTAGGATTCCGAACACGATAAAATGGCCTCTTAGTAGTTTTTTCTTTCCATCGTTGTTATGATGAGAGAAGTTGGAGCAAGACTAGTGTGGAGAAAATAGATGTCCTGCCCCCTAAGCCAAGTTGATTTTCGACAATCGTTAACGCTAATAGAAACAAAAAAATGTATTGGAATGACATTTCTAATCGCCAAGTCACCCGTGACTTATTGATTAGAAATGTCATTCCAATACATTTTTATCGTTTCTATTAGCGTTAACGATTGTCGAAAGTCAACGTGGTTAGGGGGGTTGGCTCCAAAACGCAAGGGAGTGGACTGTTAGTCTGTTTCTTGCATCGACGTTCAGTTTCTTGATCTAGGCAAGTTACGAATACTAACCACTGTCTTCCAATAATGGTGACGGGTAGAAAGAAAAATATTGAAGCACTAAGAAAATCTAATGACACGATAGAGATGACTTATACAAACCCGTAATAATTAGGTATAGCTAATTTATATCAAGCGTAGGCTTGGTTTTAAGAATATCAAACGCCTATCGTATTCTAGCACTGCTACATCACGTGTTTGTTACATATATAAAACATACTAGCCATATTTCGATTGATGATTGCAATCTTTACAAGCAAATGATGGTCCTGTCATTTGAATAAACGCCTGGAATATGATAAGCGCCTGAATAAATTCCTATAGCAACGTTAATTGTTAACTGGCATTATTTTTTTTAATTCCGTCACATAATATAATATTCTAGATACAAAAAATAGATCCTGTTCAAATATTTTTCTGTATTTTGGGTATTAGACAATGAGATCACAGTTATATGGTATACATAATTGGTCCAATAATGAATTGGCCTAACTATGAACAAACGAAGAAAATGAAACGATACCAATTTTATTTTTCAATATAATTTCCACTAATACTGATACACTTCTCACATCTGTAAACCAACATCTTTAA
>WUAW01038505.1:19267-34679 GCA_017165845.1 Thaumetopoea pityocampa | reverse complement strand
TATAGAATGGGGACGTCGTGGTTCGCCATCCGACACGTTTCGTTACCCGCGGTGGCGAAATGTGAGCTACGAATAGCCACTTCGCTATATTGAACGATCGTAGCAGATGGAAAGAAGTGATCTCTGCCTACCCCGATGGGAAAGAGGCGACACTGTATGTATGTATGTAGTATGTACTGTGGTCTCTGCCTACCCTTATGGGATATCGACGTGTTAAAATCAAATACGCACTGATATTTGTTTCGAAACCTCTTTTTTATGGAAAAAAAGAAAACAAAATAGGTTTAATTTTGGATAAATAACCATAGCTGAGATACGTGTTCCGATCCATTGTTGATATTTGTGAAACTTTATTTCCACCAATCTTTAACCTTTCAACTTATCATTTAACGTTCGTTAACAAATTGTACTCGTATGTAGATACTGCTAATAATTCTGTTATAACACAACCTAACTAAATTTAGTCTCTCCCTATCTTTTTCTAATGCCAAACACCAAAACGAGATAGCAAACATTTTTAGCGAGTACCAACCTACATTACTGTCAAAAGGGAATAAAGTTGCTTTTTAGGTATCTTTAGTCGGCATGTTCCGGGATCACGTCTAAATTTCTTAATTTTGAGGTGTCTACACAAAACTGACAGCCCCAAAATTGTAACTATCTCGTTTTGGCATTTGGCATTAGAAAAAGATAGGGAGAGTATAATATATTAGTGAGTCCAAGTTTACTTTCAAATTTAACAGCAACAAGCATTATAAAAATTCAAAATAAATGAGTACATATAAAATAATATGGTTGACACTTCACACACATTGATCTAGTCCCAAATTACGGTTCATCTTGGGTACTAAACAACGATATACTTGCTTATATAGATAAATGGTAATACGTATATATGTATACAAGTCCTCATGACTAAGGTACAAAGATTCGTGCTCATCACACAAAGTTTGTCCCAACGGGGATTCGAACCCGGGACCTGTTGGCATAGAAAGAACTACCACTGAACCTGATTGGTTCTCAAAAAAACTCTGTCTATGCTATGTCGACGATTTTCTTATTTCATGTACTGCATTTTGTCATAAAAGAGACATCATATAGGATTAGAGAGCTTGTTCAAAGACTTATATATTATAATACTTCTTTTGTATTAGTCGCATGTAATATTTCGTATGATGATTACAAATAGTCTTATTGTTAACACGTTATCTAATCTAAGCTGCTTTATTGAAATCGTTATTGAGGTTATTCAATATGTTTCAGTATTTTCATTATATCAAATAAAAGTTGGACTGACAGTAATCGCTAATGTAACCGTTATAGGAACGGTTATATTAAATACTATATCTAAAAGCAAACATTAATATCGACCAATAGTTATTTGAACATATCAATATGCGAAATTTCAATTAGATTCCTACCTAACGTATGACTGTGATAAACCGTCCGTTATTGTAGTCGCTTATCTGTGTAATTAGAAATGTACTAAGCTGTAACAGTTTGTGTTTATGGGAACTATTCGAGTGCACTACGGACATGTTCCTGATAACAAATTGAGCTGGAATTGTGTGTAAGCACGCCAGTAACAATAAAGATTTATCTCATTTGTATGTTTTTACTTTAAATTTTACTAAGCAAGTCTTGATGGTGATGATTCTGCTGTAACAAAATTTAACAAAATTTAGTCTCTCTCTCTTTTTCTAAGGTCAAACGCCAAGACGAGATAGCTATCAATTTTGGTGCTGTCAGTTTTGTCAGTTTTATATTTTTTGACTATTTATTGTGTTATTTTATTCTTAGCAAAGATTTTTACACCCACCTTTATAATAGAATCGTAAAAGTATTTCTGTTATAAGATATAGATATTAAAATATACAAAATAAACAATAGGTGCGACGACAAGCAAAGCGAGGAGGAGGAGCGTGTTAGGTTACTGTAGAAAACGAATCCACTAAATAAATAGTAATAAATTACGATTTTTATTATTATCCAATTTAATAACCGATAATACTCGATTCATATTAAACACTTTGGACAACGCTACTTAGTCCTTTTACAATTCTGCCAACATAAATTAGTTTCATAACTTCCGATATATGACGCAATACTAATACATGTAATGACAAGTGTCGAAAATTTATCTAAAAAAACTATTTTTTTATAAAAAACAATAAGAAATTATGGTGAACTATATAGCTATATAGTGAAATTTAGTGAAATTCGTTTATATATTTGTTGTTAGCAAAAAATCTACTGTAAAACCGTAAGTACTAAAATAAATATGATAGCTTTTATTATTGTGATTTTAAGAATATTAAATATCATTTTTTTTTTTTTCTCGAAAGTGGTTGAATTCCCCCAAATGGGTCTTTTAAAATATACTATAGCCGCGGGACCTCTATCGATTAAAATTTATTTCAAGTCAATAAGCCCTTGGGGAACTAATATGCAGATTTACATTAGTTTATTATGATGTTTGATGTGTAAATTTTGTATCGTGAACAGTAATGAAATATTGAAATAAAATTATGACAAATTTTCCAAAGTGGCCATATTTTTCAAGGCAATGACTCTGCAAAATCACTCGCCTAGTCAACGTTGGACGTCGGATTGACGTCAAAACTCCCAAGAAGCAATAAAATGAGATGCGCCAGCATTTTACTAACTTGTAAATTATAAGACTAGGTAAAATATAATAATATAAAACTTGTAAATTATAAGGCTGTATCAGCTTCAATTCCTTTGCCGTTCCTATAAAAAAGAAAATTAAAAAATAGCACATTAATATAATTTTACAATGAATACATTAGAAAGTTGAAATATTACTATTGTATCTACTAAGTTTTACTAACCTCTATCAAATAAAGTGTCTACAAAGAAACATGATAATAAAAATCGTTGAAAAATAAATGAATACTACCAAGCGGTACACGGGGATTAAGGGTAATGTGTGCGGTCGTTAACAGAGACATCCAAAAAATTATCTCCCGCGGAATCCCAGTACTTACCCGCCCGCCACCAATTCGTCGGAAGGGAATAAGGCATCAAATATTCAATTTTAAAACAGCCGCTAAAAGCGAAACGTCATCGCCTACGCAAACGCAGCTGGGACTTCACGATGTAGAAATTTTGTTACAGATGGGACTCGCATACACTGCGCGAAAGAGAATCGCATTAGCAAAGTGAAAAACGTACTAAATGGAGATGATAACAATAATGTTACAGATATCTTCAAAATGCTTTACTTAAATATTTAGAGGGTGTGTTGGTGACACGATGCGAAACGATTCTAGACCCTTGAAATTATTCTGTCATGAACAAGAAAATGGCACGCAGAGTAGGAAAAATTTCATTAGCGCCAATCAAACTGACGAGGTCCAAAATGAAGCTCGTAAAGAGAGTCGTAATCACGGAGTTCAGTAGGCGCCCCTCAACATGAGGTCTTATTAAAGGAATAATATTTACAAAACGAGACGCCTCAGAAATCCCCAAATTAAGATCTCGCCGAAACCCGCCCAACTTCCACAAAGTGGAATCATTAAATTAAAAATGTAAACTTTTCTCTTAGCAAGGTAATGGGCATCCCGATGTAGATAAATAGATGGAATAGCTGCAAAAAGGAGCATTTTCCTGTTCATTAAATTTTTCCTTCGTTTTTTTTTTATTTCGACCCCTGGTGCTAATTTCGAAGGAATTCACGCCCCTCGGCTCCACCCGCTGGGACTCAATCACAGAAATTTTATATCCGGAATTAAATAAGTACCAGACAGTATTATGAACAAAATTTAATATTAACTTATTTTTAGCGTAGTATCTTTCTTAATTAACCAGATACTTCTCTGTGTGCTTATTGGATTGAAAATGTTCAGGAATATTAAAAATTACTCGTTGCAACCAAATTGGTTTATAAATTGCCAAGAAGTCAATCAAAAAGGGAAATATTTCCATCAGTGGTAACTTATTCCGGAGGGTAGTTTGTGTTAATAACTCAATTGTCTATAATACTCGGCGATGTATATTCTACAGGAAACGTCAGCGATCTCGGTAGTAAATGCAATTACATCTCCTAATATGCCGTCTGCAGCGCCTCGTCTCCGCAGTACTGCTTCGAGCGACGCCACCCTTTAACTGTTTGGGGATCACTTGAAATTCAGTTATTGTACTACCACCTGAGTTTGTTTATCAGTATTTTCAAGCTATCCATCTTATTAAATAATATTGTTATAATTTAGAAAGCAACGAAACATATTTTTTATCTAGTTTTTTTGTTTCGTGTGGTATTGGTAGAATAATGTTATTTTTTTCTTCACATATTTCATAAGTGTTATCTAAAAGAGAATCAATAGTATAAGATTTACTTATCAATTTGCAATCACAGCAATATTCTCACTACATATTATGTCGACATATTATGTTTTTATAATAACAAAAATGTCTATTACTATAAATTCCCATATCTATTCAGTACAAAACAAGTGGTATACCAATTCAATTTTAAATTTCAACGTCATATATCTGGATATCATTCGATTTGCCATCATATCGAGTTCCCTTATAAGATATTGATTGGTGCAAATAAGGAAATGGAATTATTCAATGTCCGCCTCTCATTTATTTTCTGCTCCCCTACAAAAGAGATGAAGAAATTCTTTCTGAGTTTTCGATTACTTGTCCAATTAACTTTATAGATTCATTTGTCTTTGACGCTTTGAAATATGCAGATCAAGTATTGGAAGTTTGTTTTTACGAGACGATATCTCGATTTTATAATTCTCAACAGAATTAAAACGCATAACGTTGTGTGTGGTCAGAATTACATAACTGTTATTTTTCTGTATCGACAGGGTGTTAGTTTGTTATTTTAATATTATTTAGTTATTTCAATATTGGGACGATGTAAAAGTGAGTTTACACAATGAAATTAAACGACATTTATTTGTAGATTCAAATTGCAGTGTGATATTCGGACCGTCGATAATTGTCGCTACCACAATAGATTATACATATATAGATTATATATTTGTACAAATAAAATAATTTGAAGAAATTAAAAATTAATGTAATATAAAATAGGAAGTTTTTATTTCTTATTTTAAAGAGGCTATCCGCAGCCCTCATTTCGCCCCCGCGGGCAACGAGACGTGTCGGGTGGTGAACTACGAAGGCGCCATTTTATAAGGTTCAAAAGTGTTACGATAATATAAAGTGTCAAAATATTATAATTACCTTCTATATTAAATAAGACACGATTGTTATTTTATTATTCTTAATTATTATTTTTTATTATTGTATAATTTGGTTTAACGAAATAATATTTATTGCCCACAATGATGTAATAAAAAAATAAGTGTTATTTTAGGTGAATATTATATTTATTATTTGTATATAAAGAAAAATATTTGTGACGAATAAATACATCAGGTATACAAATACCTCAATATGCGTCGAGTGCACACTTCAAGTATACTTGTAGATTACTTGCGTGCGCTCATTCCCACTTCAAGAGCTTCAGTAAGTGCGACTGAGACAGGAATGTCGAGTATTACGTAACGTAAGCAGATAGGGTATCGTGACGAGAGGGAAAGTTCACGATCCGTTTCTCATCACGCCTCTGCGCGCAAGTGGGTGAATGCGGTTGCTGGCCAGCCAACGCACCGGCCATTCGTGACATAATTGGCAATCTGGCTCATTAAGCACATGCGTTTTCGCTTTGAGTATATTAACACCGCCTAAGAATTATGAACGTTGAAAGGGTCGTCTGCTTATCTATGAAATATTCCAGTTATGAGACTGACATCAGTATGGAAATATTTTTTGTACGTATTGGCTGCTAGTTAGATATTATTACATGATTGTCAAAAATTTGTCATTAATCATTTTAATCATTTTTGAAACTTATAAAATGGCGACGTCGTGGTCCGCCACCCGACAGGTCTCGTTGCCCACGGGGGCGAAATGTGGGCTGCGGATACCCACTTTGCTACATTAAATGATCGTAGCAGGTGGAAAGAAGTAGTCTCTGCTAACAACAATGAGAAAGAGGTGTGACTGTATGTATATAGTATATACTATAGTCTCTGCCTACCCATATGGGATATCGGCGTGAATGTATGTATGTATGTATAATTTTCAAAAAAGGATTTATTATTTTCAGAGTCAACATTTATATGTATATACGTTTTTCAACACTAAAGCTTCTCAGCGCCTAAACGGGTTTATATTTATATTTATTTAGTGTCACTGGAATCCCTATATTGTCTCATATCATATAGATCTAGTGAAATCTAAAGTGTGATGTTACTATACTATCATCAAATAACCTTTTTGTTAATTTTTAATTAAACTTGTTTAATAATTAAGTTCGACGGGTCGACCCCAGGCTAGGTGGACCGATGACCTGATGAAGGTCGCGGGCAATCGGTGGATGCAGGTGGCTCATAGCAACTCAGTGGCTATCATTAGAGGAGGCGTATGTCTATTAGTAGATGTCTGTGGGCTGATATGATGATGAATAATTAAATTGATAGAGCTTTCTAATAAGACGGAAGGTATTTAATTAATAGAGATATTAATTTCAGAGAAAAAAGTTGTACCCAACTGTAGGTAGAGATGGTACGGATAATCAGCTTGGAGACGTTTTTACGTTTGTACACACAGTGACTAAAACCGGAAAAAACCCGGTTTGCGCTGGCTACCGCGCGCCTCGCACTCTCGTATCAGTCGCTTACATGTAGCGATAGAAGTTAGTTTTACATATTAAATTACGTTTATATACATACATACATGGATACATACATACATACGCCAGTATTCAATAATGGTGGGGCAGAAACCATAGTTCGCCACATATTATGATCCGGTAACACCTCTCATAATTACACATAGTCACTTGATACAGTCATACACACTAGATTATGTTTAATATGTAAAATATTAACCCATTAGTTGTCACGATCCTCATTTAGGGATTTTGGAATTTTACGTACACCATTCAGCGCCAAAAATATATTTAATGCTGCTGACAGTTTAGTGTCATTCTATATGTAGGTATGTCAGTCAGTATTGTGGATCTGAAAGTGTGTATTCTGTGCTTCGTTGGGTTACAACAAGCGAACAAATTTTGAAATTTGTAAGTTGATTAAGGTCAGTTATTGTGTATAACAGCAAAAAATTATTAATTCAAACCTACACTGGAAATACATATAATTTTAGATATTATTAATAAAAATGTTTGTTGGTTCATTAAAGAGGGTTAATAACCAAGCAAGCAAGCGCTTACCAAGCAAGCAAGCAAGGGTTCATGGATTCGATACACGACTCACACCGTTGTATTTTCAAAAAAATCAGTGTATGAATCATATTTTTATGATCATCCTTTCAGTGCAATGGAAACGTTAAAGAATCGAAACTCGTACTCAAAGTACGTTCACTGACTGATCCTCTGTCATGTAGAGTCAGAAACATCCCGGCTAAAAGTGGATGTACGTATACATACGCATCTACCTACCCCTACCGAGATTCATGGTCGTGAGTGTTTTTTTTTTTTAGTTTATTGGTGTAAAAGCATATTTATAACGTTTACTGCAGACAAACTCTATTTTCTACTAAATTTCGTCTAGATCAGAGGTTCTCAGACTTTTTTTTCTCATAGACCTATTTCTCATAGTTCCGGTGGACCCCCTGCAGCTACATATCTGTCATATTCCCAAAACTCAACAAAAAATGTGAAGATTAGACTAACTATGGAAATTTGCGTACGCCAACGTAGAGCCCCGTCGAGTCTCCCGTAGACCCCTGGAGGTCCACCTGGACCACTTTGGGAATTAAGGGTCTAGATGGATCACCTCGCTTATTGTAAGAATTCTAACAATATCACAATTAATACACACACACACTAAATCGATTCAAACGTTTAAGAGTTTAATGGAATAAAGAAACACCTTCTATTTCATTTCTATTGTCACACTCCGTGTCATTTCTTCTAAATAATTAAATACATACATGAACTCTGAAAACTACACGACTACATATAAAATGTAGTTGAATAAAAACAGCCGCTTACTAGTGAAACAGTGAGCGTTACGCTGCAAACTGATGGCAAATTGTCGCGAAGCGCAGATAACAGTGAGTGAACTCTGTGTTAAGAGAATACCTACATACGAGTATTCTTATGATTTACGCTCCCAGAACGAGTGAGGGCGGCGTCGCGGCGAGATCAAAGCGGATTGTCACCGAGACGACCACACCTTCAGCACCCAGATATCGGGGACCTGATTGTAGATTTAAAAGCACTCAACGTTTTATCGTATTCAACTAACTATTTCTAACTGTTGTAGGTACTTATATAAAACAGGTTCTACTCAAAACAAGGCGAATATTATTATTTTCTTAATGAAAACTAAATTTGTTGTATAAATCAATTGTGGAATCATAAAATATATAATTTAATGTCTATTGTTTATTTTGGAAACTTTCAAATTTTTATTAACTTTTTTTTTTTCACATTTATTTGTTTTCTGTCTGAGATTCTTCTTAACCAGATTTTTAAGTCTCTAAGATCATATTTTTGACACCAGTCAAAGAAGTACATGCCTGTCGTGACAGTGAATCGTGAGCGGTGTGCAGAACTCGCAGAACCGATGGACGTTGGGGTCCCAAAGTGCTGGAGTGACGACCCCGAACCGGAAAGCGTAATGCAGATCAACCCTCAATCATATGGACCGACGACTTAGGGAAGATCGCAGGTATTCGGTGAATGCAGACGGCTAATAGCCGCTCGATGCGGCGATTATTGGAGGAGACCTATGTCCAGCAGTGCACGTCTGTGGACTGATATGATTATGATGATTTATCGTAATTTAATATTACGCACACTAGGATCAGTCTATATTCGATCCATATTATTTCTTCTAATATATCGAATGAAAATATCGAATACTACTTATGTAATGAAAAGGGCATAATTTGCATACAAAAGCGCACTGCATCAAACAGTAAGAGCGAAGCGAACACCTTTCGGAGCACTAAAGCATACGCTAATGGATCTTATCAACATATCGCTCAGCATTCTGCGGTACATTGGAAATACATTTCATATACTACAGGTTTTAATTTAACAAACTAAGACTGAACATTAACTTATAGTAAATGATAAAAACGTAGAAGATAATGATTCATTTGATTTCAATTACAACTTACTTCTAGAAATTAAAAAAAAAACCCTTGAAAACAAAGGAAAGAGATTGACTTAAGAGTATTTATTAACGTAAGTATTCGGAAATCAGTCTGTTTCCTAAGTAAGTACGTAAATAAATACGAATCACATTAATATGTTAATAAGTAGCAATTGATTCAAGTCTACAAAAAAATCTAGACCCTTTAAAAACAAACATCCTAATATGAAAATAAGTGACCCACGCTAATGGCAATTCTGTTGTAACAGAACTTAAATAAATTTAGACTCTCCCCATCTTTTTCTAATGCCAAACACCAAAACGAGATAGCAAACATTTTTAGTTAGTACCAACCCACATTTCTGTCAAAAGGTACAAAAAATGTTGTGTTTTTTGCGTATTTTTAGTCAGCGTGTTCGATAACGCGTCTAAATCTCTAAATTTTGACGTGTCTAAGCGAAACTGACAGCACCAAAATTGTAGCTAAATAGAAAAAAATAAGGAGAGTCTAAATTTAGTTAAATTCTGTTACAACAGAATTTCCAGCACACTCTCCATTCGCCAACACCATCGGTGTCGGGGTATCGGTCCTCGTCGGACCCTTTGCGAAATGATTTCTATTCCGTTTTCCGAAGTGAAAATTGCCCACGGAGCCGCGACGGTCAAAGGGTTACCGATTTGGTGTTTATTTGAATTCCGCCTTTGTTAGTTTAAAAGGCGTTAGAATGTAAACGGACCCTTTGTTGTGATTGCCGTGTGTTTTGTTCAGGACCCATTTTGTTTCATTGTTTTGTTTTACAAGGGTTGTGCAGTATGTCGAGATGTTGCTATTACGCGAAAATTTTGCTTTAACTATTAAAAAACTACCTTGAAAAACTAGATGGCATAACTGTTTTATGAACATACATTTTTATATGTCTCAAACATAGTCCAACTTTTTTTGTGTTGAAAAGTGTCATTTGCTCTGGAGTGAGAAAAATTACGCGATGAGCAAATGTTTTCTTTAATTAAAAAAAAACTGTAGCCAAATGTGATAATTTTCACTTTCAAATGTACAGCTTAGATTCGGTTTCATCTGGCAGTCACAGACAATTGAAAAAATAGTGTCTTCCTGAGCACGATCGCCAAATTAAAAATGTACGGCAATGGGTTAAATTCTGTTATTACAGAATTACTACTATTATTATTATTATTAAACTTATAATATCAATCACAATTCTTGTCTTTTTCTTTAATTTCTTCTATACATTTTAATACTGATAAATGAATTCCTCAAATAATCAGTCTTCAAATAATAATTAGTATTCCAAATTATTTATCAATTAGATTAACAGACGTACTATCCAGCTCAAATTGAATATATTAAAGATCACTCATTTTAATACGCAAAGGTTTGATGGGATTATATTAATATAATATTATGGCCGCTGAGGACGTACCTATGCTTCACTAAGTAGTTTCAAATTCCATTATACAAAAAAACATTCGTAAGACGTTCGAATGTAATCTTATCGTTGATTGAGTTTAATCATACGGGCAGACTGCCAAATGTATAGAGTTGGTTGGTCCAGCTTTATTTGGATATTCAATATGTCATTTATTTGGATATTTACTTAACAATATTCAATCTACTAGTAATTGAATTCAGTTTGCGATTTCTTATTGCCGCCAGATAATTGATCGTAAATTACAAATATAATCCTTAATTCTAGCCTTTTTTCTAATTTTATTTATCCCTGTCAGCTCTCTTACAATGAATTATACGAAAATTACGCCTTGCTACGTCGACAATCAGTAATATTTTACCATTATATTTGTATACATTTTGCACTCTCAAATTTATTTTCTTTACCTACTGTTCATGATTAGAATCAATATGTAACATGTGACATGGAATCCACACATTTTTCTAAGTCTCCAAAAAATGTACCTCCTTCTACAATCTTGTTTTCATGAATCCGGTTTTAAATTCACTTTTACACAAAATTAATCTTGACATTTTTGGATCACACTTTTCTGCATTTAAACCGGGTATTAAATCCAAAATTATGGACACTTTACTTATTTAATTAACTGACCTCAAATTTAAAGCTTTTTAAATAGTATTTCATTATTATAAACAATAATTATAAATTACTTGTTAAGTTTCATATATTATTTGTTTGGATTAGTACTCGGATTCCTTAATAGTAGATTGTGTTTTGCTTTAGTGTATTTGTAACGTGTATATATTCTTGTTATATTAAATTAATAGGAAAGAAAATGTACACAACTTCTATTTTCACTAAAATAATTTATCAGTCCACTGCCAATTTGCCACAATGAAATTTTGCCAATTTATATGTACGTACACCATCACTCACTTAAATTCTCAATTTTAATTCTAATTTCTACACCTATTCTTCTATTTAATTGGTTATTAGTAACATGTTTACTTTTTTATTCTCTGTATAGTCAGAAGCACTTTAAAAAATCTTCCTATATTCAGTAATTAGTATTTAATATTTATTATTTATTTATTAATCTCGATCGCAGTATTGCATTCTATGAGTACAAATTTAGATTTAGCCTTACCTGTAGATTTATTAGTTTTGTATTACAACCATAAAATAAAACCAATTTATAGTTTGTGATGTTTAATTAATCTTTTATATAAATATAATCCCATACATCGACAACAGTTCAACTGAAATGCGAGAGTTTAACAAGGCCACTAGTGGCAGTGATCAACCAAAACGGGAGATCAGAACGCTGGGCGCCTTTGTATGGCTATTGTGTGCGCCGCAGCACGCCACCGCCGCGCACAGAGGCCTCGCGGCGGGGAGCCTACAGTAGCCGTCAGTATCTTTTTGTGCGTCCAACATTTTATCAAACATTTTAATGGACGGCTTTATGGAGCCAACAAAAGAAGTGTGCCAACAGAGGCGTTAAATCCTTTACGATTTGATGATGATGATCGCGCATTTGTCATCGCACTGCTTTTAGATCTCGTTATCAGTCATGCGTGAATATCCAATACTTAATATTCATCTGTTATGTCGTCAATTACTTTTAGATTGCCTACAAACAGTTATCATGATGCAATAAAAAAGTATTAAAAAATGATATAATACCTTAAATACTCACCGGAATTATTTCAGGATGAAGTGTTTCAACAAACAAAAATATAGGTAATTACAAACACAATCATGCTCAGGAAACTAAACACAAAACCACTGAACGCATTCAATAAATTCTACACAACAAATTAATTGTAAATTTATCTGTGACTGTCATGTTTAATTGGATAGCTAGGGGTGTAACCTGGAACGTAAACAACGACAGCTAACATTTCACCCACAGTTATTCCAATTACATATAAATACAGTAAAATAATCACACCATCGAAACAATGCAATCAAAAGTTTAAGGGCCAATCAAGCATTTGAGAAATAAAAATCGAATATACAGACGACATGGAACCTACCTTTTTTTTTCAAAATGGAGATGCGAAAAGTAATAAAATAGTAAAAAATAAAATAAAACACACCAATAAGCAATTTTGATGGAAATATTATACTGTTTGTAATTGTCCTGCGTTGCGGGTGTTACGTGTGATCTTCCAGGCTACCCCCTTGGCCTGCTAGCGATCGGTCAAGCGGCCGAGCCCGCTCGAACGTTTCCGAACGCAACCGAACCCAGCCGAATGAAAGCGAACGCGCCGCGCGAGCGAGTTAGCGACATACCTGTCTGGCGCTTTCATTGACAGGCACCTGAAATGAAGAAAAAAATCGATCCAATTCGTTGAAAATTTTAAATTTTAATAAATTTTAGATATAACACGAATTTATAGGTAGATTGACACAGATAAATTTACATGCAAAGATTTACTATCGTAAGCTACAATACGAAAATATAATATGACTTTCAAATGTATATAGGCTACAAAATAAAAAACTTAGTACCATGTGATAGGTAAAATACATTTATTCAAACCAATTCAAACAGTCGGTCGGTCGGTCGCTTGTAATAAAAGTATTGTAAAAATTAAAAATAAACATCGAAAAAAAAGATAACAACAGTGTGGCAGAAATAGTTAAAAAACAACATTGCAAGATGTATTAGGACAGTTGTTAAAATATGGGGCTGCGCGAGCGGCCCGACTGCGCGGCTCCGGTGTTACTGTGCGCGCGCACGCGATCTCTCCCGTGTTTGCGTTTGTACATTGATGCAATTACAATATTAAACGATTGTTCCGTTACTAGTGTATGAAAGAATCACTTAGACTACAACATATAGATAATCTATATATACTATTATAAAATTATTAAATGTGTGTAATATGGAGGCTACGGATATCCACTTTGCTACATTAAACGATCGTAGCAGGTGGAAAGAAATTATCTCTGCTTACCCCAATGGGAAAGAGACGTGACTGTATACCACATACAGAGACTACTCTGCCTACCCTTATGGGATATTGGCGTGAGTATATATGTAGTATGTATGTAAAATTATTAAATGTCACATTTTCTAAATCAAAGATATTTTAAAAAAACTGCTCAGATCGTCTAATGAAGGACTTCTAAAACCAAATCCGTTGATGTTTGTTTATTTGTTCGAACTTCACGCAAAATCCAGCAAGTAGATTTTGGTCGAGTTATTACAGTCTTAAAGGTATTATTCTGACGTATATATTGCAGAATTTTCATTAAAATCGGTCCAGTATCATTGAAGATATAGCTTGATCACTGTTTTACTAGCCGCCGTTAAGTTACGAGAGTTCAAGTAAAAGTAGTCTAAGGCTTCATATATAAATCTATGATTGATCGGGATTTTCCATGTAGCGGAAAACCGACATTCACATGATCGGAGCTACGGGTAAAAGCTAGTGTAGAATGTTTACGTATAGGAGGATATAAAGCAACGCTAGCTGAATATTCTGTTAACCAAAATTAGTCTTGCTCTTGGAAAGTTACCTTATACTTAGTTACAAGACTAAGAGCGACCTTACAGATTTGAGTCAGAATAACACTGAATTTGTGAGACACTTTAGCTCACAGATTACGATATTAAACGATTTTTTCGTTACTAGTGTAATAAAAAATAATTTAATATAGACTACAACAGAGGTGCCCAGACTTTTTTTCTCATAGACCACTTTCAAAATTTAGCTGGTTCCGGTGGACCCCTGAAGCTACACTTCTACCATATCCCCAAAACTCGACAAAAAATGTGAAGATTAGATCTATGAAAATTTGCGTACGCCAACGTAGACCCACGTCGAGTTTCCCGTAGACCCCTGGGGGTCCACCTGGACCACTTTGGGAACTAAGGTACTACAACACATAGATAATGAAGAATATTTGCATACAGGAAGATATAAAGAAGCTCTAGCTGAATATATTGGTGCCGATTCCGTTGTAACAGAACTTAACTAAATTTGGTCCCTCCCTGTCTTTTTCTAATATCAAATGCCAAAACGAGATAGCTACAGTTTTGGTGCTGTCAGTTTCGTTTAGGAATATCAATATTAAAAGATTTAGACGCGATTTCGGAACACACGGAGTAAAGATACTCAAAAACGCAACATTTTTTGAATCGTTTGAGCGAAATGTAGGTCGGTACTCGCTATAAATGTATGCTATCTCGTTTTGGCGTTTGACATTAGAAAAAGATAGGGAGGGACTACATTTGGTTAAGTTCTATTACTAAAGAATCAGCACCATTGTTTCCCAAAATTAGTCTTGCTCTTGGAAAGCCGCTTACAGTTAGTTACAAAACTAATACCGACCTTACAAGATTAGAGCAGTAACAAATTTGAGAGACTTAATCTCGCAGTTACGTCAAATCTTAGTATTTTTTTAATAAAGTGGTGGGACGCATGAGACATGGTGCACGATTTTATTCAAGATGGCCCAAGATGTAAAACTTACTGGCAACTTTATTTCTTGATTAAAAAATATTTTAATGGTTGTTTAGACAGCATTTTAAAGGTTTTCTGGGAGAAATCACAGTTTATGATAAAATAGCTCTATGTACTCTTTACGTAATTGTAATCATACATTTAACTGTAGTACTGCAGTAAATACTTTAAACTGGTGTACAATAAAGGAGTATTCTATTCAATGCTGCTCCATTTTAGTTTATAATTCTGTAATTATATTACATAGATACATTACATATATACATACACTCACGCCGGCACCACATAAGGGTAGGCAGAGACAACAGTTTGCCACATACTATGATCCTGACAA